>WJEZ01001030.1:0-20547 GCA_009869925.1 Thalassaphorura encarpata | reverse complement strand
AATTTTGATGACCGGGGGGGTAGTGGTAAGGCAGTAAAACATCACACCACACATTCTCCAATCACTCATCCTCATCCGACTCTCATAGTAATTAACTAATTAATTACTATGTGAGAAACCTCACCGAAATCAGATGCTACAGTGGTATATACATTTTTCGTTAGCTATTATTTTATTTTAATTTCATAACCAGATCGAAATTCAGGGTAGGATACTATAACAATCAGTATAGTTACAATGGGAATTAGATGAGTTTTGCATATAGAACCTATAGTCTAGGGACGACTAACGATTAATAAATAGGTCCATAAAATCTAGCAATTTTTGGAATAATTTTACCAATACATTATTTTAAATGAATTGAATGCTTGCACAAAAAAAAACGTTATTGATCAGAGCAAATTCAAACTTTATGCTGATCATTTCAGAGGTGAGTATATAATCTCTTCACCAATTAGAAAAGTTTAGTAAGACCAGCAGTAATTTTATCAAAAACCCAATTGCCCGGTTTGCGACTGTCTCGCTTCAATTGCCAGCGTCGTTGCATTGAAATTTGATCTTCCACTGTCGCAGCTTCATTTTTCTTTTTAATCCCATCAGCTTCTTTTTCTTGATTCCCATCCTTGCTTCCACTTCCATATTTTTCGTCAAATTTCTTGAGCTTCTTGGACTCCTCAGGATTTGTGCTTTTCTGCACATGCTTGAGGCCATTCTCCAGATGATCTTGTAAATGAGAAATGATTTTTCGGTGTTTGTGTTGAATGTACTGATTATCATGGAGAAACTGTAGCTGAAGTACATACCATTGTAACAATAAGGTCACATTTTAGCCTGCCAGGTGGAACTTCGTGCACGACCATTGGAAAAGCATCATGTACTCCTTCAAATGAGGGAGTATACATTTGAACTCCATCAACCTCAGTTAACTTGAAATATCGGGCTTCCCTTAGAAGCTTGCGTAGGAATTGGCCAGCATGGACAATGACCTTTGAAATGTCTCGACCAGAGTATCTATAAAGCACAAGGAATACAGGAATTATGATACGAGTCATTGCAGCCACTAAGGCATTAAGTTAATGCCACTAATTTAACTAGAAAAATGCTCACCCATCAGTCAATCTTGCGAGTTTATGAAAGTGGTAGTCAGTCAAGTTGTGTCTTGTATTTTTCATCAAAATCCGGAAAATCTCGTTCCGTGCAAGCAAATCTGGGAGTGTCACATAAATGCATGCGTCAAAACGACTAATTATAGCATCGTCAAGATTTTGTGGACGATTTGCTGCTCCAATAAAAAATGCTCCAGTTGATTCTACCAATTCTGTGAGCTGAACCAAGAATTCCGTCTTCGTCCGTGTGCTAACTTTGTTATCACTCTCATGACGAGTTGCCATTAGACCATCTGGAATAAAAATACAAGATCATCTTCTCTGTATTTTTTTGAACGGATAAAAAAATATTTCACTTACCGATTTCATCCACAAATATGATACAACGATCATACAGCTTGGCCTGTTGGAAAAATTCCTTTACTTTCCTCTCGGATTCTCCAATATATTTGGAAGCAAAATCCGAAGCTGAGGCCTTGAAAAAGGCCAAACCGGATTCCCCGGCAAGAGCTTGGCATAGGTGAGTTTTTCCAGTCCCAGGCTCTCCAAAAAGCAGGAGAACTTTCATTGACCTGAATCCAGGATTTTGCTCAAAAATTTCCGGATACCGTATTGGCAAAATAATGGAGTCCTGAATGAGCTCCTTGACCTTCACCATGCCCGCAACTGCGTCCATTTTTGAGCCAGTTTGACCTTCGTTTGGTGTTGTAACAGCTGCAGCAGCAGCAACACCCTGGCCATGTCCAGAAGTGCCATGAGCTACAGCCCCTGTGTTCCGCTCCATTCCAGGCAGAATTCTTCTAGTCTCAAAGGCTGGCTCAGACGAATTTCCAGGTGTAATTCTTTTAGTTTCAAAGGCTGGCTCAGACGAATTTCCAGGTGTAATTCTTTTAGTCTCAAAGGCTGGCTCAGACGAATTTCCAGGTGTAATTCTTTTAGTCTCAAAGGATGGCTCAAACGGATTCCCAGGCATAATTCTTTTAGTCTCAAAGGATGGCTCAAATGAATTTCCAGGCATAATTCTTTTAGTCTCAAAGGATGGCTCAAACGAATTTCCAGGCATAATCCTTTTAGTCTCAATAGATGGATCAGACGAATTTCCAGGCATAATTCTTTTAGTCTCAAAGTTTGGATCATACAAAGGCAAAATCTTCTTAGTCTCAAAAGACGGTTCAGACGGTTGACCTGGAGCAGTTCCCCTTTGCCCTTGAGCCATGCCACGAGCTTCCCCAATTAAGGGCAATTGCTTGCCATTGGAGCCGAAAAAGAATTCCTGTTCTTCTTTCTTAAGTTTCTCATCAATCGAGCGCGGCTCTCGAGTAATGTTTGGAAAGCAATTGCCTGAAAATGTGTCGCTTCCGAATGCCCTCTCGAATAGTGCGTTAGATTTATTCAACATACCAACCCCGTCCTTAATTTTTTCCAGATCAACTCCTTCTTGTTCCAAATAAATCTTCAGTTGGGCTAGGTGCTTATGGAAATCATCAAAATCGGAGCAGTTGTGGTTGTTTCCAACGTAAGGGGATGCTGGAAGGAATAATAATTGGAAATATTGGAATAATAGATTCAACACATATTTTCGTAATAATTATTTAGGGGTCTTTCTACTCATATTCAAACAAACACGAGTGTCTGTGACTACTTCAACTTAGTTTACACAAGATTTTAGGGGAGATAAGAGATTACAGCGGAATCCGATCATGCACAACCACAACATGCAATTTTCATTGAATCAGAATTGTGAAGGGATTTACTTGCTCCAGCACACTCATCTTTACGTTACTCTTATCTTTTCTTAACAGGAAGGGCAAAAAATTGTGGCCATGTTACTCTGCTTGTAGTAAATGCGCTGTGCAGAAGTGTAGCGTAGTCTCACACCCTAGCTTTACAACGTGTTAGAGCATGGAGGGGAATAATGAGACGTGGGACTAATACGATTTAACTTATCGTTACAAACTATATTGCTAAATTAAAAAGAAACAAATTCAATTACAACTGCAGCATAAAATGTGGTAGCTCAAGCCGATCTCGTAGAATTGAGCTGCAAGCCCATAACTTCTGTCATTCTCCTCTTCACATGTTTTTCTCACGGCATCATTTGCCAACTGGAAATAAATAGGGCATTTGGAATTCAGCTTAGCAGGATTTTTTTAGCATAGACTGCAATTGCAAAAAAATGAACTGATGGAAAAATGCAAAATTTACCTGAATAAGGTTCGAGGGATCCATTAAAGTCGAGGATTCAGATTTTTCTCCACACTTAACTTGTCACGTTACCAAATTCTTCCTTAACTTGAGTTCAAATGGAACAAAACTAACCCGATTCGAACTATAAACAACGCCTGGGTTTCTTCACGCTGATTTTCTCACTGCACTTGGCTTTTGTTTTAATTAATAAGCACTGAACGATTTCTTTAACAAAAGAGGCGTCTTGATTGTTTCCTTTACAGGAGTGAGTCAGATTATGAATCTCCGTCTCAACTCAGCAAGAGAGATACGAACGTTTGTTGGTAGGATGGGGTTTGTTTGAGTAGGGAGAACTTAGCCATTAAGATAAAGCTCTTGAGATATTAATATTTCGTACTCATTATATTTAGCTCGACTCTCCCTTCTGTCCTTAAGTACAAAGACATAGGACTAAGGGGGTTAAGCTATAAAAAATGGTTGTATCAAGTCATTTCTGGACTTATAGTTCAGACGCAAATTCTAGTGGCCACCGCCCTTGATCTAAATATCAGTAGCATCAGTCCCATTGCTTAACTATTTAATTATTTCCGATTGACAATAAAAAATGTCTGTTCCTCTAAGCAAGCAATTAGTAACATGTAAAGTATGTTGTGAGAAATACAGAAATGATTACATAGAAACTCATTACAGTAAAAAAACATCCGACACACAAATACAGAGAGGGGCAAGGTGAAGTGTCAGTGAAAACTTTTTTCGAAAGTACTACTCAAAAGAAAAAGACGCAAGACATTCAATCTCCACCTACACCAAAGAAGAGTTCTAATGCAGCCTCAGTTTGCGCAGTGCCAATGCCGGCAAAGGTAACGTATGCAGTTAATGCAAAATCATGAAAAACAATTCAATTTATTCTGTCCCAAGCATAAACTTGTGCTCATTCAATTATCAAGAGAACAAATCGAAGTCAGAACCCCCAAAGCCACCACCGACTGCAGTCAGGTCCACTTTTGCAGCAGAGCGAAAGGTTGGTGAAAGTAGTGAAAGCATAAAGGAGAGCTCTACTCAAGCACCAACATCTGCTTTCAAATCGTTCAATCCTTTAAAGGTAAGTTATTAGCAGTAAATACTTAATTTTTTGGAAAAAATGACAATCACATTGCAATTCAGTGCAATTCTAACCCAATTTTTCTCTGTTAGGCTGTGGAAAATTTAGCCAAACGTATTCCACCACCAAAAGGACATGGATCTGTACTTGGATTTTTCGGAACGACCAAACCACAGACAGCAACAAGTTCATTTATAGCAACGGAAGGATTAGATAGATCCAAAAGAAGGAGAGTCGAGTCTTCACTGACTTTTGACGATGTTGAGAATGAGAAAGCAGAGGAGATTATGTCCGAGCTTCCTAAAATAGAATAGAAGAACGTAGAAACCATCAAAGGCTTAATTAAATCGAAGAATTTTCAAGGTTGCGAAACTGCAAATCAGATCGTGAGATACGATTCTCGCTTCCACCCTGACAAAAGCATTTCAAAATTCGTCAGTCCAGAAATAGCCGAAACTCATGTCCCCATCCGTACGAAAATGGATGGAAACTGCTTTTATTCTGCCGTTGGAACTGCTTTACATGGAAGTGAAGATTACCATTTAAATCTCAGATCTAAAGTCTTGAATGAATTTGTTAGCGAAGAGGAATCGTTAAGAGAACTTCTGCCAAAACTTGGTGACATGAATTATGAGAAAGAACTGGAGATAGTTTACTCCAGGACCACTGAGAAAGGATATGCAACCGATATAACAATTTTGGCGACGTCAAAGATCATTCAGAGCTCCCATTCACGTGTACGAAAATAACTCCCAATGCAACAGAGTCTATGACCTTGGTCAGCATGGAGAAACGAAGGAACCAATTTCGCTTTTTCGCCATGAAAAACATTTTGTTCCTTTGCTTCCCAAAGGTCCACACTGCCGCCCACCACACATTGATAAAATTGGTTTTCCTGAAGTTGGTTTAGAATACAAGTTCATCCCAAGGCCCTCTCGCAGTTCAGCGAAACAAATTCCAGCTCTGTCAACTCAGGTCGAAAATGAAACAAACAAAAATACATTACAAACGGAGGGTTCAGCTCAAACGGGTTCATTTAAGCCGAGTGTATCAGCTCCAGCACAGGTGCGACCCAGTGCCGAAGAATGGGCAGACTCTTTACGAAAGAGTCACCCTGAAATGGAACAAAATTTTTTGGATGACTTATATGGTCCGGACTCTGAATCCGAATCTTATTTCAGAACAACCGTAGAGACTAAAAAAATTTCGGTGCAGAAAACTTTGACAGGTCCCTCAGAGGAATTGTCTTGTACTAAGCCGGAGAATGTAGTTGAAGCTGAGACAAATTCCCGAGTGACCAGTGACCAAGTTCTTAATTACATGCAAAGGAATGAGGCCCAAATGTCCGAATTGGTCAAGGAAGTAAGAGACTTGAAGCTACAATTGCACTCATCCAATCGAACTGGAACTCGAGCATCTGATAAGGAGATAAAACAAAGCATGAGGTCTGATATTGTTCGCTATGCTGAAGATATTCCAAAAATTTTGGAAACAGTGCCAGGACTTGAAACTAGACTCAAAAACCAACCAGCATCCACCGAAAACTTTGATGAAATTATCTGCACGTATTGTGCACAGCAGGGGGGCCGGTTGGGCCATTTCGAGTATAAATCTGCATCTACTGGTACAAACTTCAAAAATTGCAATCACCCCATGGCATTTAGAAATTTGAAAACTAGTGTCGTCAGACACATGGATTCAGATGCCCATAAAAAAATCGCAGGACCTGCTGAGGAAATGGACGAAATGATAGCAAGCCGGAATACAACAGTTGGTAGAACCTTGGGCAGGCTTGCCTATTTGACTGTGAAAAGTCATGCCAGCTATAATCAATACGAGGAAAATGTGGCATCAATTTCGAAGCTGCCAGGTGTGGTCGTCGGTGAACTAAATCATGGGCATGATTTCTGTGCAAATATGGTTCCAAGTTTCCATTATGTTTTGAAGGATCGATTCACTGAGCTCGTGAATACAAACGTTCCAGCTACTGGGCGCCCGCCGCCCGTCAGTGTCATGGCTGACAAAATTACCACGACTAGACGACCATTTCAGGCCGTCGCTATGAATGTCTACGTCAACGGAGAAGTCCAGCAATATTTTTGCAACTATACACCTGTCCAAGGCCCTCATACAGCTGAAAATTTAGCACCTGCCATTGTAACGGAATTGCACGATTATTTTGGGCCTGATTAAAAAAGCAGGTAAATGTACTACTACTTCAATTTATACGATATAAAATTTGTAAACAATTACAATCTTTTGTACACTAGATTCGTCGGTGCATCTTTTGATGGTCAATATATTAGGCTTGGGATCCAAGAGGAAATGAACAAGACTCTAGACATTAGTGAGGAAAATAAGTCATGGTATTCTTATTCATGGGATACAGCTCACCTGGTGGAATTAGCTGAAAAAGATGCCAAGGCAGGAACCTTGTGCAATCGAATTGAGTCAACCATTACAAATATCAACAAAAATTTTAGCCATGGAAAAGAATTAGAAAGTTTACTCACTGAATCTGAGATGAATGCTAGGAAGCCTCACTTCTTTTCAAAAACTAGATTTGCGACATATGCTAGTGACAATTATAATACTTTTGATCATAATTATGAACATGTGTATGACCACCTGAACAATAGTAGATCTAGCGATCTTAACTCCATAAATAATGCAAGCTTCGTACTAGGACTGGCATGTACGAGGGATATTTATAAGCAGGTTAGCGAAATATCTCTCAAAACTCAGGTTCCAAGTAAATTTTCGTAGGAATTGACCCAGGATGTCGAGACAGGTGTGAAAAATTTGAGAGAAATCGCAGAGGCCCTTGAAAATAACACTCCAACCGAACTTCTAACCTGTTATGGAGAGGCGAGAGAGGAATTGATCACTTCGAGTAAGGGGACTTACAAAGACAAGCCAATTTTAGATGCTTATCAGAGACCGCATTCGACAAGATCCTTAGATAATTTAGCAACGCATAATAGCAACTTCGAAAATTCAGATCAAGTCGTAAGGGCTGACATGGCAGGATTTGCTAGGTCCATGGCCTTTAATCTAGAGACTCGAAAAGCAGAAACTAGGCCTCCAATATTTGCTACGGAGGAGACATTCACATTGTTTAGTGTCGATAAGATCATGGACAGACGAAATACATTTTCAAATGAAGTTATGAATGAAATGAATAACTACAGAATTATCGCTCAGAAAGCTGGGTATATATCTGAACAGTTAACACAGAGAGAAATTTGTAAACAGTACGAGGAATTTTGCGGTGACGTCGTTACCATTAAAACTGATAATGAGCATAAGAACGACAAAAACTCAGATATTTACAAAGCAATTTTGAGCATTCCAGACTCAAAATACCCAGACGTTGCACATTTGTTACTTGGAGCTATGTCTAGAACTTCATGCGAGAGCGTAGTTGAGAGCATGGGGAGTTCATTGAAATTTGGCGATGGAAGAGTATATTTGTTGGAATGGACCTAATCCTGCGCAAATTACTAATGGATACTTAGATAAATCCATTAAGCACCATTTTCAAAACTCAGGCAAAAAAGATGGCAAGCCTCACTTTGTGAGGTCAAGCCCTGCTAATAAGCTCATCCAATTTGCAACTTCTAAAGTGATTGATAAAGAAGTGAATGAACGCAGCCGGGTAACGTTCGATTAATCGACTAATTATTTCAGTAATAATAATCATGTATTCAGTCCTGTGTCCTACGTTTTAGTTAAAACTAGAATTCTTAAAAATAATTATTAATTTCTATTAGTTAAATTAATTACTAAAAATAATCAGAATTAACCGAATAGAATTATTTGCATAATTTACTCAACTCACCTAGAGTTAAGCTGAATTTAGGGTATAGTCCGAAAAGTATTAATAAAAATTATCATACCACAGCTCAGCACTCATTTCTCATAATGTTAATTTTCTTTAACTAAAAAAAGTGATGACCGGGGGGAGGGGAGGTCCAAACCTCCGACTTTTTTCCCATTCCCTCCGAGTAACTTGGTTGCCGTGTTGCCGAACTTTTCGAATACTACTTTGGATGAGAGGATTTTAATGGTTTGTATTTCTCACGCTGTTCTTTTGAACAATGAACTTTTGCACCATGTTCAACACATCATTTCAAATCCCAAGTTACAAATTAAACAAGGGCAAGTCAATTTTGAAGTTGGATGAGATTCTGTAAAATGTTTACTCGATCCTTTCCTTTGAGCCAAACACAGAATTACATTCAGTATAAGGGAAATTGGGTTTGGTTGGGTAATGGACATCTCCGTAGCTGTGCTCTAAAGCAAAGCAAATGAAAATTAGTTAATTAAATATGCTAATTTAAATGTAAATGATTCACACGTTGTACCTGCTCGCTTGCTGACATAGGGTTCATTTTCCTGACTATCAGCATGAATTCCCTCATCCATCAAACGAACGACCGTCATTCGGATTCACCTGGATTTCCTCGGATTCGGAATCCCGTAGATTCTTCGTTTAATTATGGGATCAATTAAATCATCCGTTTGAAAATCCATTGTGATTGTGAGTGGCAATGACAATGCTAAAACTGGTTCCCTCTCAAAAATTCAGCGACAACGACAACAATTCAGATCAGAAACCAACAATTCCGAATTATTTGTTATGTAAAAGTCCAAATATTTAAAATTGTGAATTTGCATTACTGTAAATTACATTATGGTGTTAATTGATATCCCAAACTTGACCCTCCATTATTCTTTGTGTAGTTCTGAATAAAATTAGGATGAAATTGTGAAATTATTTTGACAACACAAGTTGCATGTGAAGTCGGTTCTTTCAATTTTCATGCATTTTCCCGCCAGGATGATTCGTGGGCAAAGGGTGAAAATGAGACATGCATAAATCAAAGAAATGATCAAAAAATTACAGGTGCAATTACAAAGTTTAATTTTCACCCTTTGTAGCACAATTTTATGATCACAGGTACAAAACTAATTTTCATCAAACTGTAATTTTTCAAAATATTCATCAAACCATTTGAAATCTATGCTTTGAAATAGAACCAAGAGTGTCTCAATACTATCTTGGCCGTAGTTTCATTTTGTCTCAAAAGTCTTGGAATTGCTAAGTCTTTTCAGTTGAACGTTACAACGAGAATTTGGACCTATTTTCCAATCTTTGCTCATGTTACTCCTAATGTAAAGCAATTGTTTGTTAATTTTAAAAATTAATGCAAGGAACATCATTAGAAAAATTGATTAAATCATTAGAATACATGGTGAAAAACTTGTTTACTATTCTATTTTATTTTGTCATTAACTTTTCAATGATTTATTAACTTAACACTCCATGTTAGAACTGTAATTACACATTTTGTCACTATAATTTGAAACAAATTAGAATCAAAGTTAGAAAAAATATTTAAGTGACTAAAATGAAGATATGGCTTTAGTCACTTGCGGTGAGACAAATTAATTAGTTCAGACTCCACTAAGAAGAATGGCTTCGTCAAGGTATTTCAAAAATCTCCAGTAAATGTGTGCCGGAACAACATGAGCCAATTCCAGGAGAATCAGGAAATCTTGTGTCCCACCTGTTTGAAGAAAGTGATATTAGATTTAATTGCCAAACCCCTGGTTAGAGAAATAAATGAGTGGGAAAGATAAATGTGGTTTTACGAGCACGTTCTGTCTCTGGACAAGTATAGTAGAGATCATATACCGTGTCATGATATATATAGTATATGTTACTTATAACTTACATTTTCGTGCCAGAGTCCGAATTCTCTTGTTGTGCTCTCGCAAATCTCTCGTGTTGGATGGTGATTGATTTCGTACTAGTACTTTCCAAATTATTATTCGGAAGTAGTAACAAGGCATGGCATAAAAGATCCTCCAAATCAGTCCAGCCAATGAAATCAGTACCAAAAACGCAAGCCATCCCCTGGAAGAAAAAATTCGTAATACATCAGTGCAAAATAAAAAAAATTATACTAAAGCTCCTAGCAATTTATATTTTTTCTAATCTATGTTTGATTTATATTCCATATAATACTTAGGAACACGATATTCTTATGCTTACCAAATAACGAAGCACATTTTCTCGGCCAGCTCATTATGTGGGAACAAACAAACGACTTCCTCCGTCTGGACATATTCTTCCTCGTCCTTAAAATATAGAAGACATTTCGCATTTTTTGGAAAAATTTCATTCAAAACAGTTCCATCCGTAAAACTGTAAATCAGCATAGGACCGATGTCTTTGTATTTGAAGATCATTGTAAGGAAGTCTTCTATGTTCCAAATATAATTACAGAGGTCGTCAAAATTCCAGAATCCCAATAAACAGTTCAGGGCAACTGATTGAACAATTGCGTTGATCAAGTTCGCAAAGTCACGAAACAAAACCATTAGATAATCCTTATTACGACTTCCAAATTGCATCATAAATATAGATACTGCATAAGTGATTGAGATGGTAATGTTTGCAACATCAGCCTCGGTTTGGACAGATAAATTTGAAAGTTGGTTGTACAACGTATTAAGGGTCGGTGGAGCGACTTTGGTCCAGAGAAATCCGAGGAAAAGAAATATTAAAGCCTGAATGGCAACAATTCCTGGAAACCACTTGTGGAGATCAGAAATATATTTTTCTTCGTCCTCAATTATTGATGGAATTGTAAAATCGGTTGGTCGGTCGGGTGAATCTGTTAAAAAATTTAAAAATTTAAAAATTAAAAACTAGCATTTTTTGAAAATTAAGTCTTTAAAAAAAGATTTGAAAACGTTACTAATTATTACTGTCATTGAAGAAAAAAACTTGCAATTCATTCGGCATTGTGAAGGGTGGGGATTCTACAAGATCAATTTATGCAAATGCATGGAGGAATTTTGAAATTTAACCAGGGTTTGAACACGCGTTTTTTCACGTTTTGTTTTTTATTCAGTGAGAAGAGCGAGAGCTGCGCAACCGAAGTAAAGCTGATCGAGAGCTGGGCGATCGAGAGCTGGGCGAGCGAAGAGAGGGCAAGCGAGAGCTGGGTCAGCAATGTGAGGACAAGCGAGTGGAGGGCAGACAGAGTGAGCACCGGCAGAGCGAGCAAGGGAAGGAGTTAAAAAATGGGAAGCGTTCAGGGAAGGAGCCACGCCCAAGTACGACAGATTCTACAGAGCTTAGAGTGACGTTGCAACCTGTTGACCCAAGCCGCTGGCTGAATACAAGACAATCAGAAGCGACGGAGGGACAGAGCCAGATCCCCTTTCAGATTTTGGGCCAACAGATGACATGATACAGCCCATTTAAGACAGGCCACGCCTCCTAACAAACCACGAACCAGCAGGTTCAACGTTTGACACAGAGTCCTGCCCCCTCTCAGACTACCCAACTATCAGCATCCAACCGGAACCACGCCCCCTCTCAGAACTCAACCCAATCGCAGATCACGGAACGTTACAACCTACTACGTTGGACTACCCAGTCAGATCCGAAATTTCAGACTACTACGCCCCGCCCATGCCAGAAGACCACGCCTCATTTGACCTTTTAATGAGACAAATAAAATTTTTGAAGAGCTCATTTTAACCCATGCGATTATGAGGACTGTTGGGTTTTAGAGTGGTGGGTTTTAATTGGAAGTTTAAACAGGATTTAAGTGGTTTTATGTTGATACAAGTTGTTTTAATAAGGGTTAAACCAGATTTTCAGCGGTTTTGAGGGGATTTTCTGTTTATATAAGCGGTTTTTTCATTGAGTTGCAGGAATTTATCGGTCTTAAATGAGTTTAAACTGAATCAAAGCATTTTCAAGCAGATCTAACTGGATAAATGCGGTTTTAAAATGGAATTAAGTGGCAACGGGTGGTCAAATGTGAACTTCATTGGTTTTAAATGACGTTTTAGAAGTTTAAACTGGATGTGAGTGGGTTTTCGTGAATAATTGTAATTCTCGGTGGTTTTGACTGGGTTTCAAGTAGTTTTCAGTAGATAAAAGCGGTTTTAAATGGATTTAGAGTTAATTTAAAAGGGTTTTAGTAGTTTTAACTGAATTCTAATTAGATTTGTTATGCTTTGTGCAAATCAAGATAGAATTTACCTAAGAAAATTTCCACAGGTCCCCTCTGCCCGCCCCCAGGCCTACCCCACCCCACAGCTCCATTCCCAAATTCTCTCACTGTGAGAACCCCGCACCCAGATTTCCTTAGCTTCAACCCCAGCAAAACGCAGGCGAAGACTCAGAAGTGAATGATAAGAAATTCAATTAAAAGGATTACAAATTCAGATTTAGTTCGAAGAAAATATGTAAACTAGATATTAGCAAAATTTCATTTTACTCCACTTTGAAAGACAAATGTTTAGACTATCATTATGCCTTAACTTTCAAGAACATTACTATAAAACTTCAATTAAATTTAAAAATTAATCATAATCTTAGCAATTGAAAGAGGTCAAGCTTGAAATGGTTAGGCTTTGAATGTGAGAGAAACATAAGCACATTGTCTCCAATTACTCAATCTGTTAACTTTTTTCCTGCTATCTCCAGTTGCTCAACGCGTTTACAAGTTGACACACAAAGGTAGGGTGCGAAGATTAGTAGGCCTCAAAATAAACAGATAGTGACCAGATAATCCCAGTACTCTGATTAAAACCTTTTCATTGCGTTGCTCATCTAAACCATCAATGTCATTTATATTTTGTCTTTGGTAAACAGCCCACCTCAGATTTTGTAACAATTATAAGTAATTCGGAATTTTTGGAAAAATATATGTCACTTTTAGTGGGAAGATTTATGCAATTGTAATATCTTATTGCAAAAGCTGCAATAAATGCAAAAACCTATTTTTTGCCAAACATGATCAAATTACAAGGATATTTCTGTTCATGTATATTTCGTGCGCAATTTGCACGGCTGGAACACCAAAATCTACCCTTGTTCAAAATTGCCTCAACTAGTGCTACGACAACGAATGCGATCTCGCTCTAAAAATAATAACTATCATCAGAAACAATATTCCATTTTTGTTATTGCTATGTAGGGAGTGGAAGTGTTTAACAATCACAGTTTTTCAAGTGTTACTCAAAAATCCACGCGTGCATTTTGAATCTGTATTCTTGTTAATTTTACGAAAAATTATGATTCCTTTTTTATGTAATTTCAGTTTCACCATCATTTTTATGATCTTGCAAACTCCTGAAATTGACACGGTAGTGAAATCGCGAGAATTAAACTATAAATGGAATTCGTAAAAATTCTTTTAGGAAGGAAATTTACAGGGAAAATGGTGAAAATGATTAGAAATTGATAAAATGGAAGAAATGTCAAGTTTCTAAAAAAAAATTAGCGTTTACAATTTAAAAATAATAATTTTTGTATAATCTATATATAAAAAACTGGTGTCAAAATTTCAATGACAGAGAACCAATGCGTAGGAAGTAAATTTAAATAAATTTAGCAATTCAATTATGGTTTTACCTCTGGAGATTTCCGTGTTAACCCTCATTCTTCTTGACCAGCAGAAAGTAGTCACAAATTCTGCCGTATGATGCAGTGAAGTTTCACAAGTAATGTCTTCGCGTTTCCATTTATCTGCTAGTAGCATAACAGCAATTGCTACAAAGAGACGAAATGTTATCTTTGAATGTATCACTTCAACAAAACCTTGTAAATTTCCTTCGCTTTTCGATTGAGGCTTAAAAAGTTGTAAAATTGAGAGCAGGATTCCAGACATTTTTGAAGATTTATTTGAATCGACTGTTTTACTATGTTTCTGAACTCAACTATACTCCAACAAACTGGACTCCTCACACAAGCCACACATTATAAAGGACTTATAATTGGACTATGACCAGACAATCATCGGTCTTCTCAATATTCGGTACAGAAGAATCAGGCTAAATATAAGTACTTGTAAATATTAGCATAAGTTTCACGTGTAAGTTGTGTTTATGAATTAAACCTTAAGCACAGAACCCACACATGCAGCAGCTACAAACAAACTAAGCAAACAAGACTCAGGCTCAATATTTGACTTTAAATTCTCTTAACTTCTGATCATTTCATATAATGTTTTTCTTAAGTGCAAAAGGATAATAAAGCAATTGAATTGAGTAAACTGAGAGCCATGTCTCAACTTGAGTAGGTTTGAATATGTCAATATTTTGCGTGTATTGCTTGCCTGATGTTTGAATTAAACTGCAAAATTTGATGACATGAAATGAGTCCAGGTTTATTGATCAAAGAGTTTTTGATATCAAAAAGTCAATTATACTCATGAATTAAACACGACAGTGCTCAAGTCTAACCTTTGTTGGCTAAAGGAAATTCAACAGCTAATGTGAATATACAGGGTCGATCATATCCTTTTACCCCTCCTCCACAGCCCCACCTGGGGGAGCCCATGCTTGACCAGTTTTTGTTTCTGGAGCAGAATTTTATGTAGAATCCAGAACTGGTTCATTTTTGAAAATTCGTCCAGTGGTTCAAGAGTTATGAACAAAAACACAAAAATCCGACCACCCCATGCCGTTAACCCAAGAACACTAGCACAGACACAGACCAGACCACGTAACTCCCGTTGAACCAAATGTATTAATCAGACTGATGTATCCAAGAAAAACAGAACCATGAGAAGTTGTTATAAAATGAAATAAATAAAAAATGCGTCATTCATTTTTCTTGCCATTGCAGCAGCGGACGAGAGGAAAAACCTCGTCTTCTCCTTCATGGACTGAGGGCATGAGACAGATGGATTTTTTATGTTTTCATTCATAAAACCGGAACCACTGGATGGATTTTCAAAAATGAACCAGTTCTGGATTCTACATAAATTCTCTTTCAGGTACATACACCGATCAAGGTGGGACTACCCCGGATGGGGCTGTGGAGGGAGGGGTAAAAGGATATGATCGACCCTGTACATTAATAGGAGCGCGATTACAAATGTTTCTTGATACTTTTAATAAATTACCAGCGGCCTAAGCCAGCGCAAGCGCTGGCATCAGGTTTGTTACTCAGCGCTCCGCAGGTAATTGCTGAGCCAATAACTTTTATTTGTTTGACTAATACTTGGCTTGTTCGGTCGTTAGGTTTACTTTCCCCAGCCAAACAATTTAACGGTAGGGGGCACAAAGAAGATTGTTATTTCTGCCCTTAGCGCGCCGCGCGAGCGTTTGTCGACATGTAAAGTAGACCATGTCTGGCGTTTGTTACTTGTAGCGTGTTTAGTAAAATAAGTTGTGAAGGAAACATTTATAAAACTCTCAGTTTGTGTGGAATATAGAATACAAGACTGTTTCTGGGTTTAATCATCATTATCATCCCTCTTGCTCAAAAGTCAATAAATTTAACTTTTTACATCAGAAACTTCCCAAATTCTTTCTTCCCGATATTTTTTGTTAGAAGATTGATTTGGATGAACCCGTAGTTCCTATTTGTGTGGCAAATGCTGAATGGAATAAATTGTTGAATGAAAGATACGACGATGATAAAAAAAGATCCACAAGAGCGAAGTGCTTATCTGTCATGATTTTGTTGATTTTAGCTAGAACTAAAAGTGATATTTTGGCTGGTTACAAGTATTTTGATTACCACTGGACATAGAGAGTCTTTTTTGATGAGCTGTCTTCAGGCCAAAATTCATACATTGTGTCACTTTGGAACAAATCTGAATTTCCAACATTGGATTTGAATTATTATTGTACACGTGGCCATTGTGAATTTCAAGGAGAGTAAATATTTAGGAATCATGTCCATACCAGGAGGGCCCATAACTACCAAACAACAAAAATAACAAGATTTGGCACTGCTGGCGCCATTTCCCCGTCCTCGTAATGATAGAAAACCTGGTTTTTGGCACCAATGCATTTAGCAATGGCAATGCTAATTAGTGTTAATTACACTTATTCAATGGGTAATTTGAATCTTATACCGGGAACAATGATAGATCAAATGAAAGCGAGGATTGAGCTATTCAATTTTCATCTCCTCAATTCAGTTTTCGCAACCAAGTCCTAGTCGACTACCAAACCAGAAAATTTTCACAAAAAATTTCAGAAAGCCGGGAAGAAGAATTAAGCCGGAAGTTTGCAAAGTCAAGGTCCGTTCTTTTGATTTAAAGTTTAAACTGTTCTAACAAATGTAAACGTGGATCTTTTTTAGTCAGCCTGGTTCTCTTAAGTACTAATACAAACTAAGAGCAAAATGAGGTCTCTATTGATGAAAGCTTAACGCTGATCTGGAAGTTCCAGTAAGATTCGGATTATTAAATGATTAAAATTATTGTTCAATGAGTTACATCTTTTACGAGTTCAAATTTGTCATAAAAGTTACAGAATTCTGCATTTGTTCAGTGGTCTCGGTTCAAATTGTATGCATTTTATATTTAGATACTAAGACAGCGATGTGCTTCAAATCGAAGCTCATTTTAAATGGAAGTTGAAATTTTGGTAGTTATGGGCCCTCCTGGTATGGGCATGATTCTTGAATGTTTACTCTCCTTGGTGAATTTAATCCAACTCACATCTCAGTCTCTATACAATCATCAAAATCTAATCTACAAAATGTACGCCGTGCGTATTCAATTTGCAAATTAATATTTCAAAGCAGCATTTCTCCCTCTAACCCTTCTCTATTAATTTCAAACAGAATTTGTGAAAATTGTCCTTTATCTTTTATAATAAATAAATATGATGATGATGTGAGTTTGTGTGTACCTGCAATGCCAATTTAGAAAGAAAAGGAGGAAAATATGTTGATTTGATTACAAGATTATTAAGGATTTAAGGATAACAAAATTAGAATGAGTAATTTGAGTGATAATATAATTAATGAGAAGATGCTGCAATTAAATAGTCAGACTGCCTATGCCCTATTCTACAAGATTCAATTGAAGCAGAGATAACTAAATTTAATTTGGCGAAAAAAAATTGAATTAAATGATCAGATTTATTCTGGAATTCAGCCTTCTTCAGTGGGGAAAGAGGAAATTATCTACAAAAATTTATTCACAGCTACAAAAACCTGAAAAAGCAATCGATGATGGAAAGCAAATGCACAAACTGGCAACTCAAATTTCTAGCGATGGGATCATTTAATCATTTCCACTTTAGAATCTTACTCAATAGGTGCAAAAATATTAAAGTTAATTTACAAGTTGATAAACAAAAATGTACGAGATGCTCTATTGTTTGTAATAAATAGATTTAAAAGCTACTACAATACATGTACCTAATTATGAAAAACCAGCTAGGTTTTAATATTAGAGAAATAAAGTATTTTTAACTACTTTTTATAAAAACTACTCGAATATTTCAAAAATTCATTAATTTATTTTGGGTTAAAAGTTGTTGCTTTTGCATCAAGCGTAAATTGCTTTGGCCGGGAGTGAGCCTCTGGTTCTAGTCTGACTTTGATCAATCAGTTTGTCTTACATTTTTGTAAATAGAGTGTTTGTAGTGACTCGAGTCCAATCCCCCCAGAGGCATCCCTTGCCTTCCCCCTACAGAGGTGGAAATGAAACAAATCGTCCTGGAATTCCTGACACAAAATTCTACCTAACTCCAAAGTTTATTCTAGTCACAAATCCTTAGATGCTCAATCTCAATTACCTGGAAATTCCCGAAGGGAAGGTCAGTTCATTAAACAACCATGATAAAATCATTTTTAAATTGACATTTATTCCAGATCAATTTAACCATTCAACAACCTCTGAATTCAATTGCAATTTGTGAGGATGCCAATTTGATTTGTATTTGCAGTGAGGATGAAATTGTTCTCTGGAGGATGAACCCAATATTGAGTAAACATCAAGATTTTAACTAATTTTTGATTACAACTAATTACTAAGGGTAAACCAAGGTCTCACAAAAACGCGTGCAAAAGTGCGTAAAACGCATGATTTGGCAATTTTCCCCAATCTTGAGTCATTTTCCCCGGCTGTGCAAAAATTTTGCACACGTGACTTTTGAATTAGCCAATCAGAAGCGAGGATTCAATTTTGCGCAGTTCTACAAAATTGCTCACTCAGAAGGCTGGGCAAAATACCGTATTATACCGAATAGAAGCCCGGGCTTCTATTTATTCGACTGACTTTTAGCCCGGCTTATATTCGAGACCCGGCTTGTATTCGAGACCGGCTTCTATTTACATAAACGTTCAGACTGAAATTTTGCTCCAAGCTTTGGTTTTACTTTCTGAAAATTTTGAATCAATATTTAAGTCAACCGCTGTCACTCAGATAATCTGGAAGATTATTTGTAGAATTCTATTATTTGTTTCGGATCAACTTTAAATTCTCTGGCCGCCGCTTTTCCTGAAATATTTTCTGCAAATTTCATTTCATTTTCATGCTTTCATTTTGAAAGCGAGGTCGTAGAATCTGCGCTTACTCATTTTATTACCAATGCAAATTCCAGAATTAAACAACAATAATTGGCAAATGACAGTACAAAACTCAAAACTACGACAAAGCCGGCGAAATCAAAAATTCGCGGTTCAAGTTCTATTCGAGACCCGGCTTGTATTTGAGACCCGGCTTATATTCGAGACCGGCTTTTATTTCTACAATCATGCTGTAGACCCGGCTTATATTCGAGACCCGGCTTCTATTTGAAGCCCAGCTTCTATTCGGTTAGTTCGCAAAATTACTCGTCTTGTTTTTGTTGCCTCATGGAGTCAGTTTCTATCCAGTTTTTATCATTTTTGACCCTGGAGCAGATAAAAATTAAATTAAAATGAATAAAGCAAGGAGCTAGCCCCGCATAGACAACAAAACTTCTCCAGGTTAATTTGAGACTTCTCCGGGTTCATTTCAGACTTATTCGAATTAGTTCTAGATATTTCCAGGTCTATTCAAGACTTGTCCAGATAAATTGCAGACTTGTCCAGGTTTATACTAAACTTGTTCAGGTAAATTCCAGACTTGTCCAGGTTTATTCCAGGCTTGCCCAGAAAAGTTTCAGATCTGTCAGTGTAATTATTGAGTTGTCAGAAATACCTACATGATTCTGGAATGAACCTTGGCAAGCCTGGGGTAAACCTGGACAAATCCGGATGTTATCTGGACTAGTCTGAGATTTATCTGGACAAGTCTGGAGTCGACCTGATATGACTGAAAACGTCTGGAATAGGCCTGGTAATGTCTGGACACGTCTGAAATAAAACTGGACGAATCCTGCGCGGAAATTTTGCCTAGGAATTTGCGAAGTTCACACCCGGAATAGAGCAAAATCCGCGTAATTTTGCACAGCAATTTTGGGTTTCCCCCTACTATTTGCATCATAAGAGACATGGACAAGAAAAATAATCGTTGTTGAGATTGGGAGAGTTTCAACTTCTGTCTTGTGTTCCAAAGGTCAAAATATTTTTGCTTCATTAGACAGACGAAATGAAATCATTGTCATCCATTGTGTGGCTCATTCTAGTCCCGTGTGATAATAAATCCAACGTAAAATATTAAAAATTATAAAACTATGTTATTTTTACAGAACGAGGGTTGGCTTCAAGAGATTGAACTATATGGCTACATAATTTCATTCTTGGAAAAAAATTACGTGTTTGTGGATTTCCCTCTGGGGAGGGGTAGTATTGCAGGTAAAGACAAATACAAGTTTTGCTTATTTTGTCTAACTAAATATTTGTTCAATTCGTACACCTGGGAATGTGGTAAAGAAATGACAAAGCTCAAGCATCGCTTTCCTCTTTAAATGATAACTTTTGTATGTGCTGATTTTATGACAATCAGTCCAGTGGGTCACTGTCAACTATTCGCCATTGTGGATCAAGAAATTGTTGTTTTTTCTTAGTAGAGTCAAAGTTTATGGTTAGTTCTAGACTAAATTAGTTTACTGAATTTTAATTGTTTGATAATTTCCTCATTAATTCTCATTAGCGCTTAACTCCGTCAGTGATCTAAATGTCTAATTTAGAATCTGTTGTTCAAGATTTTTTAGTCCAATCCTCAATTCATTAATCAATGAATTACAGAAATTGACATTTCCTAATTTGTTCAATTCTCTTGCAACGTCCCCTTGTATTGTGTAAGTCTCTGCACAATTTATAATTTATTGTAATGGGTAGAATTCTCTTTTAGTTATAGTTTATTTTATTGAGACTGTTATTCTTCAGGTTACTGTAATTTCCGTATTTAATTCTTCCTTCGCTCAAGCTTCAACAACGTT
>WJEZ01001029.1:0-20548 GCA_009869925.1 Thalassaphorura encarpata | reverse complement strand
TGTAAGTAGACGCGAATATGAGAACCACATTGCCAAGGAAATTAAACGCCATCCTTATCTCTCATTGCAAAATCCTGGTCCAGAGTCTTTTCTGGCAACTATTGTTCCGTAATTATGCCTGCTCCAAATACTATGAGGATTTTGCCGACGGAGCTGTTTCTCCAAACAGTATTTTTAAATACTCACAACCAACGGCCCTTTTAAGGGCCACAAAATTTTCCAAAGAGCAAACACAAATTCCAAAAAAAAGAATTATTGAATGAGAAAATAGCGTGTTTGGTTGAAATTCGGATATTTATGGCTAAATTTAGTGCTGTTTTTGGTTTTAAAGTTTCTGAGCGCAAATTGTCATATGGAACAAAATAATTTCAGTTCTACTTCAGCTAGTCCCCTGAGTTGTTCGTTATTCCATTTATTCATTTCCTAAATAATTTAATTCGTCAGTTTTCTAATGCTAAACTGGATTGATTTAGAATTTTGAATTAACACTTTAAGGAACTAAATTAGCAACTTATCTGTACAATTAGTCAATCGAGTTGGTTATGATATAGTTAATTAAAAAGTTATCCCTTCCTGAATGGGGTGAATTGAATTGTACACAACAAAATTCAAAACTGTGTACAAACTTTCTGAATTAACAATCAGAGCTCTCAACAAATTTTTCATTTTGGGTCGCTGGATTTTAATGAAATATTGTCTTATCACAGCAATTAATATTTTCATCACTCTTCACTCTTCCGAACGCACTCAACGCAATTACCTCAATCTCATTTTTAAAACTAATAGAGTTATATGGAAGGCTAAGATCAATATGATTTGCGTTGAATTAGTTTAAAAATTGATTGCGAGAGGAGAAGGCAGTTAAGGCTTGCTTAGCTGAAGTTTAGGTGGTATGCATCAAACCAAGTTTCATGTCCAAGGTAGCCCAATACTGAAACAAGCTGATCCGAGGATGAAATACACTCCAAACCAAGAGTTAATCAAGAAAGTGTAGATTGGCCAATCAATTTTTCGCCGACGGAAAAGGTAAGTATCAGTTCGGATGGTTTTCGCAATGTAAACGTACAAATATGGGCAGGCAGACATAATCATTCGAGTTGAAATCTATAATGATAAAATCAGCTCAAAATAAACCGACAAGCTAAAACTAACCGCGTTTCAAAGTATTATAGTAATTACCTGTACGTGAGCAAAGAAGATGCAAAATAACACCAGGAACAGGGCATGACATCCTAATGCCAACTCCGGAAGAAAAACTAAACTAATCCGACTTCCTTCAAACATTGTTCTCGACTAAAATTAATATTTGTAAGTTACAATCTTATTACAACTTCATACATATTAATTGAGTTCGCTTACATAGAATCGGACACGCTTGAAAGCCTCAAAAGTCGTAGTGACTAGGATAGGAGTGGCAAGAAGAAAATTAGGAACTTGTCGAACAGTAAAATATCTAGAAAAAATATATTAAAAGTTTGGCTACATTTACAAAAAATCTTAATTATTTTACTTACTGTAAAAATCCTACACTCCAAAATGTGGACTGAACATAGGAATATGGTAGAACTCCAAAATCACAAAACGGAGGAACGTCAGCTCCAGTCTTATTCAACGGATCACAGAATTTCCAAACACAGAAGAACTAAAATATTTGAATCGGAATCTCCATTAGAATAAAAAGACTCAACCGTGGGTTTAACAACTCCACAAATAGGCTAACCTGGAAATAAATGAACGGGAATAATCCAATTACACAGTAGAAAACCCCTTGTACAGTTTGGTAAATAACACCAATCCATCCTTCGGTGGGTTTTTTCTTAACAAACCCATCTCTTACAATGAATGCAAGAACAAATCCAAAATTCAAAAGTCCATTCGAACGACACACGGTTCCGAATGCAGCACATGTTATGGCATCTTTATATTTGCTACACGAAAACATAAATCTCATTATATCGTCTGTTAAGAAGTTAAAAATTCATATCGTTTGAACTCACGATCTATAAAGATTTGTCATCATATTGATTGTCAAGTAACTGAAGAGAGTTTCCGAGTAATAAGCCGAGAAGAAAATTGATGCTGGGTTGAAACAATATAAATATGTGACAATAGGGATTAGACCCGTCATTCTATTGTCCATACATCGTACAAGTTTCTTTAGAGCTAGGACCGATTCCATAAATAACCAAGTATTTAAGCACCATCCAACTACCATGGCTATGGAATGAAATGTTAACAGCCCAAATGCAAACGGTGGTAAACTGCTGAGCACATAACTTGGCAATGCCACCAAATTGGGAAATAGAGGAAAAAATGCAATCGTATTAACATGAGTGTATCCTTTCGTCGTAAGATGAAGAAAATATTCGCCGTCCCAATTTGTAAATCCTGTGAAATCATACATATTTCAGTATTACGAGTTTTTTTGTATGAAATTATTACAAACTTTGAGTAATTTTAATAACCGCTTACCACCCAAAGTTGTATTAACCAATCGATCCATGAAGTTTCCTTCCGGTCTTGGCGTTTTGAAACCATCATTCTGATGTGAAGGAAATATAAGGCGTGCAAAAATCTGAAATAACCAAGTAACCCAGTTTATGAGATCGAACTCTTAAATTTTTGCGTCTAGTACGTACCTGCAGAAAAAGGACAATAACACGAGAATTGAATGCGACTCTCTTTACATTACAATCAAATCCAGTTGCACTTTCATCCTTTTGGTTTTTAGAATTATCTTCATCTTCATCCCTTAAGGACGAAGTATAAGATTCCCCAGAAGGACTGATAATGGTCATTGGATTTTTTTCTTTCCGGAATCTTGTTTTTCTCCGAATTACGCGCCTTGAGTGCCGTCCAAGACTTCCAGTTCTGCTTCTGCTTCTGCCCCATCTTTCATATTCATCTCTCACTTGTTTTTTCAAATCAGAAATGGAATTTGTCTGGAAATTGAATGTGTGAAACCTTTGGCTTTGGAGGGCCAAATAAAATTGATGAGAACGACATGATTTTTCCCAGATACCCAGACCTGAAAGTAGCGTAAATTGTAAATTCCCAGCCGGAAACGATTATGTTTTAAGTGATATCTGGCTTTGGAGACTGCAACTTGCAGATGCAGAGATGCAGACTGGCGTTTGCCTATAATAAATGGATCTAATGAGCGACTGGGCAACCGAATCAAATTCCAATCTGTTGGGAATGTATGCAGTGAATGAGTGCAGATCAGCTCATAACCCTTTGGAATGATTTTGATGATTCGCAATGATAAA
The DNA here is from genome assembly GCA_009869925.1 of Thalassaphorura encarpata. Taxonomy (NCBI): domain Eukaryota; kingdom Metazoa; phylum Arthropoda; class Collembola; order Poduromorpha; family Onychiuridae; genus Thalassaphorura; species Thalassaphorura encarpata. Next base: position 17,279 of record WJEZ01001029.1, on the reverse strand, counting down.
ACTAATGTTCCTTAACGTAGAAAAGCTGTTAGTTTTTAGTTAAACTNATCAAATTCCAATCTGTTGGGAATGTATGCAGTGAATGAGTGCAGATCAGCTCATAACCCTTTGGAATGATTTTGATGATTCGCAATGATAAAACTAATGTTCCTTGACGTAGAAAAGCTGTTAGTTTTTAGTTAAACTCACGACAAGGTTTTTACAGGCACTATAGGTATAGAAAATTGGGTCTTGTAATTTACATTTCAGCATGACATTAGATGTGACCATTAACTTCTACTGCTAAAAAATCATTAATCATTATGTATACTTTTATGTGAAATAGTTAGAATAGCCAATATGAGCTTTAATTTTATTAGTGTAAATTAATTCGTTTGATAAAATCTTCCGTCGCGGCGGTCAGTTCTAATTTCTAACTAGAGCACCATTCGAATAATTTTGTTCAACATTCTAACAGACAGAAGATGTTATACATTTATTTGTTTTTCTAAACAATTAGGTCAGATTCTTCTTGTATTATCGGTACAGGAATGTGTAAAAATTTTGAGCACAAGGCAATTAAGTGTGAAAGCACAGGATCACATTTAAATATTCTGTAAAGTCCAATTTTTGACAATTATTGTGTTCAATAGTTTTTAGGTCGATCAGAATTTATATGTAGCAACAAATTGAGATTTTTGCTTTTACTCCTTAGATTCTTTAACTTGAGAAGATTGGTCACCATCAGAGGATCTAAGGTTGAGCCTTTCCATTTCAGAGTAGAAATTGTCAGCCCAATCTGATGGATTCTTCTTGTATTTAATGGCTCCGGCAATTGCTTCGTGAAATAGCTACATATTTTTTATTATTACTATATTATTGTTCTCAAGGAACAAATCATCATTAAAAATTTAGAGCTGAAGGTAAGATAATTCAACTTACCTTAACCACATTAGTTCCATCCGAAGCGGAAACAAAGTAAAGAGGAATATTATTTTTCTCCGTGAAGGCAAATGCACGAGCTGTCACTTCAAGATTTGCTAAATAATTTAGCACAACCATTTAGAAAATTAGACAACAGTTTAATAAAAGCCATTTAAAAAGTAGGAAAAAGAAGTCGAACCATCTATTTTATTTGCAGCACAATAAACTGGGATTTCAGGACGGTACTGACGAAGCTCTTCAAGCCATCTGTCACAAAATATCTTCACGTGAAATTAATCTTCTATTAAAAATTGAATTTAAAAAATCACCTAGGTAGATTTTTGTACGTAATTTTTCTTGTCGCATCAAAAACCATGATACAAGCATCAGCCTGATGATAATAGGACGGATGTAGGTCGAAAAATCTTTCTTGCCCAGCAGTGTCCCAGAATTCTATCAAGAAAGCAGTTAAAATTATCTTCTGATCTAAAATCCAAGAAAACTAATAAAAAATTAAACAACTTACCGACTACAACTGGTTCTTCATTTTGGTTGTGAGAATATCGATACAAAGTAAGAGCGTAAGTTGAAAACTGTTGAGGTTTGAATGAATTAATAAGGAAACGGTCCAATAACTTTGATTTTCCTACTGCACTATCCCCCAGACAAATGACTTTGACAGTAAATTCATCCGGTTTACTGTTTAAATCAGAATTTTGAACCGTGTTCTCTAAAATTTTTTCATTCTCGCTATCGGAAACTTTTTCTCCCATGTCCATTTCCTCCAAAGTTTACTGACTGTCTGATACTTGGATCAATAATTTCTGTCCTGATCGATCCATTCATCGCCTTTGGTTACAGGGGTTACAATATTTCATCATAATTCTTTTTCTAATCCCATTGTGTGGAGTAGGTTCGTGTTTCGATTCGACTCTATTACTTTTGTTGGGCTTCTCACGGACTACAAAGCCAAATTTTACACATTTAATGTGTAGATTTAGCTTGGAGGTTGAGATATTTTTCTCCCATGTCCATTTCCTCCAAAGTTTACTGACTGTCTGATACTTGGATCAATAATTTCTGTCCTGATCGATCCATTCATCGCCTTTGGTTACAGGAGGGGTTACAATATTTCATCATAAATTCTTTTTCTAATCCCATTGTGTGGAGTACGTTCGTGTTTCGATTCGACTCTATTACTTTTGTTGGGCTTCTCACGGACTACAAGCCAAATTTTACACATTTAATGTGTAGATTTAGCTTGGAGGTTGAGATATGCGAAAGTTGAAGCAAGTGCAATTTTAAAAGCCTCGACTTCGATCTTCAGAACAGTATAGCCATGAATGACACATTTCAAGTCTATCAGTATCATTAAATTACAAAATGCATTTGTTGAAGTGGAAATTACATGAAATAGATATGCTTAAGATTTTTACAAAACATGAAAACATTCAGCATATTAAATCTTGATACGAAAAGTTAGAGCTTTGTTAATTTTTGTGGGAAGTATCGTCTACGTCACACGATTAATTTACATACATTAGTTCCTGAAAGTAGGATTCATTTAAATAAAATAGGGAACTAAATAGTTTCTTTGAATTATTAAAAGTTCACATTATACAATTTACAAGTTGATAACCGTTGAGCAATTAAATTCGAATTAATGTTTCCCCAATTTCCAGCCCCGAGTCAGAGTATATATTGAGCATGGATTGGAAGTCATTCTCACAGAATTTGATATCAAACTGTTTCAATTACCAGCGGGTTTTATAGCTTCTCATTTTTTACCATGAACTTATTGGTAACTCAAATTCAGCAAATTAATATAAAATTAGTCATCTAAAATTTGAAGCAGCTTGGTGTATATTAATTTATGTTCAGAGTTATTTACACCTTATTGTACATTTATATTTTTCATTTCAGTTGAAATACTTCATCTGCTTCGGAATTCTCGTCAGCATAGTCTATTCATGCCTGGCTTTTCCATCTAAGATCACAGATCCTGTGATTGGGCAGAAGAAACAGGGCCATAGCGGATTGGCAGAGTTGCAATCGGAACTCACAGGAGGTGTGAAGGATAATATAAACAATGCTGTTCGACAAGGCCGCTTTTTCTGGCCACCGCCACCTCAAAATTATCATCATCATTCGCATGAACATCATTCTCATGAGCACTCCCACGAGCATCATCACGATCACTTTTAAACGCTTAGTCGTGATCATCCTTATGAGATTTCCTTCGGTGAAACCTTTAGAAGAAATTTAGGATACGACTATGGATATATTAACTATGTTGAGAGAGTTTTTAAAGTTGTACGTAAAGGCACAAAGTTTTGTCTACAAGAATTTACATAATTAACTCATTACTAGTGAAATAAAATTAAGGGCAAACCAAAATTACTTGTAGAAGGCATAAGCAGTTAATTCTTTGATAAGTGTTAAGTGGTTTTATTACTAGTTTGTGATAACCCTTCGAATTTGATTCGGTCATCAAATCCAGCATAGAAGTTGTTTGTACAAAGATAATTTGATAATTATAGTTTAATGAATTTAAGCTTATTTCCTATTTTCACATTTCATTACAAATGGCTACTTTCAATCGTAAGCCCTAACTCAAAAAGTGTGACCGTTTGTAAAGATCAGACTCGATTGGATAGGAAACTTTCTTCCTAAGCCCAGCAGAACCCGGAAGGCTCTGAGTGAAAGCAATTTGGTGCGCCTAGTAGTCCCCAATAAAAGAACTGAAGCACTTTGCTCTCTTGATTGAATTGTCTCGAGTCTACCGTCCCCATCATTTCAAACCAAAAATCTATGCCCAAGACAAAATGACAAAACCAGTGAAAGAATCAAGTAAATCCCACAAATTCACTCATATATATTCGAACAAAGTGACCCTGGAGTGGAATATTCAAGATTTTACATGCATCCGTGATATGTCAATGTAGGGTTGGAATTGTGTTTGTATTGTGAACGCATCACGGTCCAATTCAATAAATGTGAGCAAACATTGCGGAGAATAGACATTTAATAAAATAAAATTCCCTTGTTGAGTCCTGTCTTGCCCTGCCTTAGCAGGAAAAGGCCAAAGGCTGTACTGCTTGATTATTCCGCCATCTCCTAGTTTAATTTATTTTTCTTGCTTTTCCTGGAGGTTCAATTGTAAGTTTTATTGTTTTTCTGTGCAAATTTCAATTTTGAATCGAATGACTGTGGTAAGGATGCTCAAAGGCTTTCTTGAGTGAATCTTTATTTGCTTTAACATTACTTGGTTTAGAGACTTGAGGACGAAGATACTGTTGTGGTACAGTGGTACTGGGCTATATTGAAATTATCCCACACGAATATAAATAAGGTCTAAAAATATGCCTATCCACTTGTGAATTCTATTATTTGACGGTTTTATTCTGCAAAAAATTAGTCATTACTTTGGCCTCTCCATTTTACATGTACTAGTGGGAATAGACTCCTAACTCGTAAAATATCACTATAACAATTTCTCAATAAAATTGGAAAAATTGTGATAAGATGTGAGTAATTAAAATCAGAGGTGCTGCAGTCAAACTTTTCCCATCCCATGCTTTCGACTTTTCCTGTTCCTCTGTTCCTTCCGTTGTTGAACTTTGAGGAGTGTAAATTGGTGTCAAGTCCAAATCTGTCACTTCTGTAAATTCCTCTGTAGTCGTTGTTGGTGTTGGTGTTGTTGTTACTGTTGTTGTTGTTGTTGTTGTTGTTGTTGTTGTTGTTGTTGTTGTTGTTGTTGCTGTTGCTGCTGTTGTTGGCGTTGTTGTCGGTTTTTGAGTAGATTCTGTTTCATTCGGTTTTGGTGGTGGCCAGGCAAATATTTTATCCAAGAATACGAAACCTTCTTCTTTTTCGGCATGTAGTTCAACTGAAAACTTTGAAAATACGACCAGATTAGCCCGGAACAAAATTATTTTGTCATGATTGAATCTTAAATTCATGAAAAATCTGAATATAAGATTGCATACGAGCAGGTATAGACATTGTTTTCATTTCATCAGTTCTACTTCTAACGAATAATTTCAGCTTTTTTTCTCGTGGCCAAATAGTTAACGTATTAGGCAATCAGAAACTAATATTGTTGTCTTACTTGGCTAGTTGACGTCGTGAAATTGACGACACTACTATTTTTCCATCCAGTACCAGTTTCCTTAAATACCGCTGTGGGGATTACAGAGGAACCATTGAATACCCTCACCTCCCCACTTTTGTGGACATAAAAACTGACAAGGACACTCACATAGCCTATTGAAAGGTAGGTTCTGTAGTCAAATTTTGCAAGTAACGTTTCTGGTGGATGCTGAAAACTCTTGTGAGGAAACACCCATACACCAGTCGAACCATTGAATTGACCGAGATCAAATTCCTCATGGGAAGGTAAGTTCAGGTACGTTTTATTAATTTTATTTGGATCATCCCAATAGTACAAGTATTGCCGTGATGGAAGACTTTCAATCTTCCATTCAAAAGTACGATTATTGGTATCCAAGACCAGCTGAATCGTGGGCTCTGAATTTGTTAGATCCTGATTTGAGGCAGTGACCAAATGCAGAATAAGATCGACAAAAATATAGACAATATAAATTGCTCTCATTTTGACGATAGGACTTTACGAAGTGCCAAAGTCAAGGATCTTTTCACTACTAACGTTCCTTATGTTAGTAAATCTCAATGCGATTGAAGCTTCGTTAAAATGATTTGCTAATTGCTACGACAGAGGATTATTTAATCTTGCCCAGACGTTCACGAATCCATCACCTTTTTTAATTACTGCAACATTATTGGCATGCTATGATTGGATTATGACATGGATTCAGGTAAGGTCATCGGGATGATACTCACTGTTCGGTGGACGAACACTTGCGTCTAGACTCCGAAATTCACATCCAATTAACTTTGCCTCAAGTTTGAGGAACAGGTGAAATTATTTTGTGACACTATGTTACGGAACTGTATCATTGTACTATTTTCTAGCCAGACTAAGCATCTATTCATCTATTTTACCCATGCTGAACGTAGTATCTATAAATTAGACTTCAACCTTCAGTATTTGGTTGGTTGATATAAATTCGCATAATTCAAATAAATTCGGTTATGCAATATTATTAACTTCTAAATTTAGTATAACTGCTGTGTCTGTACCTGTAATCGAAATTGCTTAAGAGGTATTTTTAATTGTGACATTTGCACAGCTCATTCGTAATTTGTTGCAACATTGTGTGCATGACCCATCAAGCACCATTTGTCAAACCTTCATGTGAGAGGTGCTTGACTTTTTGATTGACAGCTGACAGCCAATTTTACAATTGAATTTAATCACTTGATAAAAGACTAGCTTAATGATGGGAATTAAATTGCACCTGTGCAGCATGCACAACACTACAAAAAGTTTAAGGCGAATACGATCAATTTATGGGCAATTAAATGTGGAGGCTAAACTGGCTATAAATTACAGATTCTTCTTTACATGGCTATAACGTATGTCTAGGGGCTATGTTTATCGTATATTGATATTGCAGATCAAAGTGACTGAAGCGAATAATTATGAAATGAATTTCAAGTCGAGATTTTTTAATAGATTGATGATTTATTAAACAAACGCTGAAAACAAGCTGACTTGGTTATATAAGTAATTTTGTACAAAATAAATCCTCATTAAATGGCTTCAATGATCTTAAAATTCTAACTGCTACATTCAGAACCGACGTCTGAAGATCGTTTTGCTTTCTCCCGAAGTAATTCAATACTTTGTTGTCGATTAATTCGATAAGGAGGTTCACTTTTGCTCTCCCCATCTGAATTATTTTTGAGGGCTAAATCGATTGCTTTGGCCATAGGAGATGACGTCGGAGATGAATGGAATGACTGTGGAGAACCACTTGACCTAGACTTTGGACTTAAATTAGGTCCAGTTGATCTTGAGAGATCAAATGGGAATAAAGATGACGCCGGCGGCGGACCACCATACGCATTAAAGAATTTAGGACTCCAATTTATTCTTGGGAGGTCAGGCATAGGTACTCCAGCGTTAGCCGATGCTGAACTGTTGTGGAATTGGGCAGCCAAGGATGGAAATGTTGATGAGAATAGGGCCGCATGTGCTGGAGAATAAAGGGCACTTGGAGGCAGATGCATTGGTAGACCCAAATGTGCACTCCATAGAAATTCGTTCAAACCAAGTGGGGAATAGTTGGAAGAGAATTGACGGGGTTGTCCGGTCATTCCAACAGATTCACTGGGACTAAAATTGGATGGGTGACTCTGACCTCCCATTCGTGGCATAGTTCCGCCAATGTCTGATTCTCGAAGTCCGCCGATGCCCTTTTCACGTTTTCGCCATTTAGCTCTACGGTTTTGAAACCAAACCTAGAATGCAGAAAAGAATATAAGTTTGAAATGTCATGTTATAGTACTCATAACCTTGGCTTACTTAATTTTGAGGATACTTATTTAAAACATGGATACTATTCAGGACAAATGATGGGAGCATTTGCCTTGAATTGATTTTATTGTTTTTCTGCCATTACCATAATACAAAGGAAATTACACCCTAGATCCGGCTATCTAGTAAAATCTTAAAACCCAAGCGGATGAATCAAATTTCAATGAGATTAGGAAATTAAGCCACAAGCAGCTAGCAAACAACATCCAATCTGTCCTCGTCCGGGTGTAGTGGTTTTACGTTCATGATTGAATGTTCAAAAAGTGAGACACATTGTCGCACGTCAGTATTTTACTGACACTGCCGCCCGCTTGTCCAAAGGCAGATTGCGTTTCCATGCTTCAACAATGGCGGAACCAGTAAAATTTGATACTACTACTCGGTAACAAAAGTGTAGCAAGTTGAAGGAGCTGGGAGTCCCTGGCTAGCTACCTGATCTGAATCTGATACAATTTGTTATCATTTTCAACCCATGTGCCCTCCAATACAATCTGTAATGCATTGTTAACTTTCTTTTTGGGTCTGGGCGGCGGCGGCAAGTAAGTTTCATTGTTATATTTGTGTATCTAGTTATTATCGGATTTCTATTTCTTTTCATGTTGATTGCGAAGCGGTAGAATCTACCTTGTTATTACTTCTGGATTGCCTGTCCGCCCATACGGCTGATTTTCAAAACCACTTTGTAAACTTCTGATTTTTCTAGATAATCGTGATCATGATAAGTGAATGAATTTGTAAATTCCTGCAGATTTGTCGTTTAAGCATTTAGATCAGTAGAATCATAATTAAATTGTGGCAGTTTTAATAACACTTTGAACTGAGATTGTCAGACAAGAAAATTTAGTCATAATGCATTGAAAATTTAAGTTTTCACAGTTAAATGAATTTTCACAAGGGAAAATTGCCTTGTCAATGCACTCCCAGCTCATAAGTGGTTAATGTGTGGTGTAAGTAGGCAATAGGCATTTCCGGAACTGAAAATGCTATTTATTGAGCTATAGCTACACTCAAAGCAAAAGTTGATAATAGCATTAGAATTCTCTTCGTAATTACAGCAATTTACTTGGATTAGCCAAAAGCGGTTGCACAATGCATTTTACATTATATAATTTGTGTACTTCACTACAGCAGAGTGAATTGAATCTCAGAAGAAAGCAAGTAGCTATTTGGCATTGGCTTTATAAAAAGGAAATTGTGTGAAAATGAAAATGAGTAAAAGAAGAAGGGGAAAGCAAGTGGGAATCGTTCGTAGTAGTAGGAGCAATTTAGTTCCATTTACGAAGGAGAGTGCCTCGAGTGTTTTCTCCGTAATTGTCTCTTATTGTTCCTTTCCCTTATACTTGGATTCAGCCACAGTCTGGAAAATATGTTGGGCTACTTTTATATTTTTCTGACTGACTCAACATTGCTAACAATCGCTGGGATCATTTTATTTTGCTCCTCTACTTGGTCAATACTGGAATTTAATCCTCCAGAATTACAAAATACATACGAGTAATACCTAAAATCGCTTGCAATCTTTTATTTTAGTCATCAGTTTCTTGCTTCCAGAAATTCCAGCGAATCATTATTGCAAGATCTTTGAAGTATTAGATAAACAACTCAGGTGATGCTGCCAGTATGACATTTTTTAAAATGAATCCGCTTAGAGATATCACAGTCTAAAAATAAATAGTTCTTTTCTTTAAGTACGTACGTATTAGTTTCCACCTCTTGAAATTATTCTCATTTGATCATTATCTGAGGATAAACACATTTCGAAGAGAAATCCTGATTCCACAGTCCGCCCATTAATGCTTGCTTGCCTGAATAGATCTTTCCTTTTTTCCTTCCTTCCGTAACTTTGTCATCCTATCTCATCTGCTGTCGAAAAAAATTTCTTTGAAAAGAAGAATTGAAGCATTTATCCATCCTGCCCTATTACCTTATGTTCGCTTAAATCTTTTATCTTTTAAAATTGAATGAGAATTCCAACAGGAGTTTGATCTTTTTTTCCTTTTCTTCCGAATTGAATAATTATCAGACCTAGTCATTGCCTAAAGCCCTATCACTTTTCCTGATCTGTCCCATCCTTCCAGATATATGTTTCCATTCAATTCCGACAGAAGGTGTTCCTTCAAAGCTAACACAAAATAAAAACTATTGGATGAATTTGTTAAATGAACCACCCTGCTGCAGATGATTAAAACTTTTATCAGGTAAAAAAAAATCTGATATGGCTAATGGAGGAATTAAATGGAGCGTATTTGTAATTTCAACGGGGATACGATGGAATTACATTGCATGCATTTGCATTTGCGTTGGCTCATCATTCTTCATTTTTTAATTTCAACTCTAGTACCCATTATAACGAATTTTATCAAAGGCTTCGCTTTCGCGTACTTTTCTCTGCTTCGGTGAGTCCCTTAATGAAATTGAGATGAATGGAAAATAAAAAACCTGTGTTGATGATATGATTTTTATTGGGTTGAATTGAAAATAGAATGGAATACCTTTTCTCTGAATGCCAATAGAATCCTACATGTATTCCAATTAGCCAATAAAATTCTATTTTGTACGGGGAAATGTAAATTCTAAACTTTTTTATTCCTACCTTATGAAATATTTTTTAATATGAATTTCAGAAATTTAATTAATCAGCTCAATTTCTACGTCGTAGCTGGCTGTTTCAGAAAAAAACTTCTTTGTATTTATTTACCTGAACACGAGCTTCACTGAGGTCCAGTCGAAGTGCCAACTCTTCCCGAGTGAACACATCCGGGTATTGAGTTTTCTCAAAAGCTCTCTCAAGTTGATGAAGTTGAAGCGTTGTAAAAGTCGTGCGAGAGCGACGTAATTTCCTGGGTTCTTTTTGATTATTGTCCTCCTCTTCATCTCCATTATGACTTCCTCCTCCTGCGATTTCCTTCTCAGATCCGGACTCTCCTCCACCGTCCTCATCCAATGAAAGGGTTCTCCTTGTCCCCTGTTCTTCTTCAACTTCTCCATTCTCACTCCCAGAAGAACTTGAATGGACCATGGCCATAGCTCGGAAGTCTAACAGTTGCTCATTCTAGGAGAAATAGTACAAAAAAAGTTGAAAAATAGTAAGAAATCACAAATGCCATGGTTAAAATTTAGTTTCTTACATTTACATTCCCAGAAGAAACGGAAGAAGCAAGTTTGTGATGATGAGTTGGTTCAATCATGGCTGTAAAAATTATTCAAAACAATTAGAAATGCTACTACAGTAGGATGTTCATTTTGTTTACTTATTAAAATAAAAACTAAATGTAACTGCTCATTTTGATTTTCGAAACTTTGAGAAATGGAAGAGGCGTATACCCGCCAGCCATTATGAAACCTTCAAATGAAATTGTCACTGCTTTTGCTTTCTACGACCCTTTGCCTAGGGCCAGATTGTCTCGTCATCAAAGTCAAAGAACAATTCAAATGATAATAGTTTCCCATTTACAAATCAGTCCGTTCGGTATTATTGTTCTATGTAAACGTGCGACACTATTTGTCCAACTCAAACGTCGCTGACGCTTGTCAGAGATTTCAGGACGTCGCGTCGTCATATAACAATGTCAAATAGTCCACCCGTTTTGTCAAGGCAAAAATACCCCCCACGTATTTACAGTGCTTTGCTATGAGAGTGGATCACCGGAGGATTTAATTAGAGATCTTCTATGAAGTCGGCACACCGTTTAGCACGTGCCGCAATAAAATATCCATTCACTCACATTTTCATGATATGACTCATTTTCACCAATGCAGTGCGATGCAGTGGAAAATGCAATTTAATTCAATTCTTCCTTCCGTAGCATACCGTTCAAAATTCGGACTGGGTAAATAATTCGTGTACGAAATGTAATACAATACGAGTACTGGATGCCCAGTGCGTATATAATAATAATTAAATCCCAAAGAGTAAGTTACAACTTGATTTCATTTCATGTCACGCAACTTTTACATGCATCGTATGTGGGAAACGCGTGCCCACACCGGGACTTCTAGGGATGTCATACATCATGTCCTGTCAACTCCGCTCTTTTTCTATTATTCATTTCTCTTGTGTTTAAAGTTTAATTGAAATCAATTAATTACTCATTTTAAAATTTGTTCATATCTTCCGTCTTGCGTCTAGCTTGAGCGTCTTGTTTCGATGCTCAATTAATCATCCATGGGCAACTTAATTTAAAAATTATGTGTTGAGTTGTGGTTTCTTCGATTCAATTTAAATTTTGCAATTAATTTTCTTGATTTTTCAGTTTTGAAATTATTGATTGAGCCATTGTAGTTTTTAACGTGAAATTCTTCACAAATTATATGAAATTAAAGTTTGTTCTTTAATCTAATAAAATCGGCTTGATTCAAAATTCTTAAATTTACTCGCTATTATGATTTTCTACTGTATATAAATCCGATTTTTCCTGCCTAATTCATTTGTTCCCATAATTCACTCTCATAGCATTGTTCCAAGCTAAGCACAACAATGCCTGCGATGAGGGGGAACAGCCACAATGTCCGTTGTATTCATTAGCATAATTAATCATGTTACAGAGTTACCATGAAATAAACGAAACTACATCTCTCTTTTTTGTTTCCATCAAGCTAGGCCAAGGCAGACGGAGGCGGAGGGAGGGCAAGCCGGCCGGAACAATGTTCCGGTCAATTTACCAGCCACCAGTGCAGTGGTAGGAAAGCAAAAGCAAAAGCGGATGAAATGAAACTATTACTCTGTCCTCCAATTTAATGTAAGTATGATTACATCTAGTCCATATTGAATACTAACCATACTTATGCATATCTACAATGCGTGCGAGCTGTGAGCATAGTGTATTCGAGTATTAATTTAGTTAAGGGATAGTAAATTTACGATATTTGTTTTTGATGCCCTATATATTCGCTGCTATGTATTCAGATTGAGGAGTCAATAACACGCACAGCGTCTGGTACCCTTCATGAAGGGCTGATTGCAGATGTTCGAGGGGAACTCAACGCCACACGTTCCCTATGCCTTGCCTTGGCCTATATGCTCAATCGGAGCACAAAAGGGGTAATTATCCAAAAAATCACCCTGTGGAAAATTTGTATGATCCTTTCTCCTAATGGACCACATGCAATGCGTACGTACGCAAGGCAATTTTATCATGTATGGGTGAAATGAACTCTTGACAGGGCGAATAAGCCAGCCAGGATTAAGTTTTTGGTTTATGAGCAAGGATTTTGAACTTTAATTTACTTTGTAGCTTCCTAATTAAGAGAAGCATCTCAAGTTTCATGTTAATTAAGGAAGGGGGTATGATCAAGGGGTATTTCAAGACAAACGCGATCTGTATTTCCAGAATGAATTCTGATTGGACTCACGCGTACACAGTTAACCCTAGAATAGAACACAAATCTCACCTTTGCGTTGAAGATGTGCCCCAGACGCCAATAGTTTGTCGATGCTTGAGTAGACGGAAGGAAGTCTCAAACTACTCAGGGAATTGTTGAGACTGGAGTTGGAATTTGGATTTATTAATGATTTACTCATGATTAAGTCAATTTGTTCTACTGCTGCTGCTGTTGAGTTTAGTTTAGTTGCTTCTCCGTTTGTTCCTTATCTGCAATACAAATTCAAAATCCACTGACTGTGACTGAGTAATTGTTATGCACAAACAAAACGAACCAAAATGTATAATTTCTGATAATATGTGGCCCATTACATCGTTCATCGTAATACTTCATTCAATTTTATTGATTATTCCGCTTTATAGGAACACAAAACCAAGTTAAGAGTGTGAGAGATAAAGGTACGAAACAAATTCATAAATCGTGTGTCACTCAACTTTATTATTGGAGTGCCTAGTGCCCAGCTAGCTGCTTTTTTTGTGTACTCACTTATTTACAGGGCATTCACACCGAAGGCAAAGCATTGTGGGATTTATTTATTTACATTGAACAGGTTGAGTGAACGAACGTTTCGTTTCGGTGTAAAATGTAATCAGCTATTAGTATGATTATGTAATGCATTAAGTTAATGGAACTAAATAATCTAGACATTTCATTCTCAAAATTATATTACATTACTACTGCATTATTCATTCAATCTTTTGTCGTCCGACTCCAAATTGTGCGATTTTGCTTACTCAACTAAGCTCAATCCTGACTCGACTTCCTATTAAGATAACAATGTTTAACTTAAAAGTGTGAATGTTAAATCAAAAAGTACCGTTAGCTCTAAATTCTTTATTTACAGGGCATTCACACCGAAGGCAAAGCATTGTGGGATTTATTTATTTACATTGAACAGGTTGAGTGAACGAACGTTTCGTTTCGGTGTAAAATGTAATCAGCTATTAGTGCGATTATGTAATGCATTAAGTTAATGGACCTAAATAATCTAGACATTCCATTCTTAAAATTATATTATATTACATTACTACTGCATTATTCATTCAATCTTTTGCCGTCCGACTCCGAATTGTGCGATTTTGCTTACTCAACTAAGCTCAAACCTGACTCGACTTCCTATTAAGATAACAATGTTTAACTTAAAAGTGTGAATGTTAAATCAAAAAGTACCGTTAGCTCTAAATTCTCCTGGATGATAAATACAAACGAAGATAAACCATACCTTAAAATAGTTCACGAATCTGAATAAATAATTCTGCAGAAAGTTGTGACAATAAACCAAAAAACGAATTTGAAGGCACCTACCTCATTATCCGGTAGAAATTTCTGGTTTTCTCTTCAAGAACTCAATCGTTGAACTGATGTGACTACGACTGTGACAATGGTTGCCAAGAATTAGACGACTGCACTTGCACAGGTCAACGAATTTTAGCCACCCAAATACAAATCTAGTTTGTTAATAAGTCTGACGAAAGTAAATTGCATGTGTAAATTCTTTCTTTCAGGTTCAATATTGACACAGGAACACAAAGTTTATCTGTCTGCCTGTTCTCTTTTAAGCTTTGAACAAGGGATTTGGATTCCGTACCGAACCGTGTGAGAATTCACACCTTATTTCCTTGTTGACTTAACTTAATGTTAAAACTTAATTTGTTTTAATTTTTATTTATTGTGGAGGCAAATTCCTTTACTGGTTTACTCAAGAGGCAAGAGTAAGGAAATTAAAATCGGGTGCAATGGTATAATGAATCTAATGTTTGAGATTCTTGATTTTAGGAGTGCGAAGGTGGATTCTTTTTAGTATTATGTAAATTTTTAACAAGCATGGAGTTGGAGTAATTGTTGAACCAACCAGGCTGAGATTTGAATTTGAACTGAACACGTTGACTGATCCCTTTGCCCTGCCCTAGCCCTGCTTGTCTGTCAGATCTATTTCGGATTCATTTCGGGGGACAGACAGGACACAACACAATGTACACATCTTTCTCGGGTATTCATCCTGCTGCTGACTGTTCAGCCCAGACGAGACTCACTCAGTCAGCCAGCTCCTTCCTGAGGAAGATAATAATTAGTGTAGGTAGTTAGCTCGTTAGACTAATCATAGAACCCCTGAAGGGAGTCTCAGTCCCAGGCCAGGTCTGGCATTGCAGTGCGGGATGAAACTTTTTCGGGGAGGCCCCCCTGTGGTCTTCCCAATCCGGCTCAAGATCCAAGACCCGTCCCAAAACTCAAATCCAATCCGGGATTGGGACGCGTCGTTGAGACTCCAATTGGACATTCGAATGAATCGTATCGTCTGTATTATTATTACACATTTCGATCTATTGCATGGCATGGTCCCCCATTCACCCTTCAAACTATTGTGCGTTATTTGCTTTTAAAAAGTGTGTAAGCCTTTTTGAATTGAATTTCCTCTTGAGAAGATACTTTAATAAAAATAAAATCGTCGGTCACTGTAGACTGCAGAGATGAGACTGAGACTGTGATGTCCTATCCAATCCAGACAAAGACAAGGCTTGGTTGAACTCAATTGAGTGAATTTGAATCGACGCAGTTTAATCATGGGTAGTTAATAACTTACGAGTAAGTTACTCACTAATGCACTCCTACTGGGCTTTTACCAACCATGTCAGTGATTTCATTGTTGATGAATCATGTAAAAGGATTCATGCTCAAGTACATACGAGCAAGTATAGCAAGCTCGTATAGCAAGTATTGTAAGTACAGTTCAGTTACGGGTCTTTAGATCAGCTGCAGCAATTATATACAAATAACAGAATGAAAAGTTATCATCCATAGTATTCGGTATATCTGATGAAAACTTAATTATGAATACCCTAGGCCAGTTTGGAAAGATAGCATAAGCATATTGAAAACATTATTAATGATAGGTAGTTTTTCATTGATAACTAATGCAGTAATAAAGTAAAAACATCAACAGAAAATAAGAAAATAACCGTACTATTTGAAATTTCAGTCTAATCAGTCGCCTAATTTTGCTTTGCTCAAGGTTTCGCTTGCCGCATGCTCCGGATAGAATATTGACAAAAAATCATTTTTAGTCAAAAATATTGTTCATTTAAAAGAGTTAATGGGAGATACGAAAATATTAATAAGGAAATGGAACAAACCAAGTCGTTGCAGTTCCAAGTTCTAAATTTCTTTAGAACTCATTATTTCCCATACTGTTTTTGTATTTTTTCTTTTTCCTACTGGAGAATAATTACTTATTTTAATGTGACTTACTATCCTTTCAAACTCTTTACTACTACTTTTAGAAAGAAACATTTACGTACTACTATTTTATTTTATGAGATGTTTTTCCATTAAGAGTGACAGAGTGGCATTGAAAAATTTGACAGCAACATTATTGTTCATATTTTCTAATGCCGTGACATTGAATGACAGATTTCTCACCAAAACCACCTTGGCCAAGCCCAAGCTAAATTACAGGTGAGAAATGGAGGAACAAAAGGAAAAGACACATTATTGACTGGCTGTGATTGGAGTTGAGTGGTGAGGCGACACAATACTTTTGAGGAGCATTATCCTTTTATCCCTTAAAGACACAAGAGAGTCTGAGCCACAGCCACGCGATCATATCGTCCCATCCACTAAGAAAATACATTTAAGACTTAAAAATGAGTTAGCAGTTAGCTACAGCTACCTGTCAAAAAGATGCGAAAGGATTTGGTAAGACTCAGCTCAGCAAGTAATTAGACCTTTCTCACTCTCATAATTGGGTTTAGACATTTAAGTAAGTTTGTTAAGTGAAAAAGGGTTTTACTTTATTTTTCAACTCTAATTTCCTCAAGAGAAGGACGATGGCGAGACAATATATTTTTTTCAATTTCCTCAGAATTGCATGTATGTAAGTGCTGCCGAGATTCTTGGGCTCCAGGATTAGGATTTAACCGGAAAATCCAAAACACTGGGCTATTATGGTATTTTAATAAAATATTCCTTGTGTTGGATGAATCGGAAATTGAATTTGTTGGCTAGATTCTGAAAATAAAACTTTATACAGAGTGGAGAAAAGATGATATTAACATTTTTTCCTCCAGGATCAGAACGTAATGATGTCCGAAGAACTAGGAAATAGGGAATCCCCGCAGGGTTGATCTGGTGACGAAGAAAAGGGTTCAAACCCCTTCTTCTTTTACTTTTTCAACTCTTGACTTGACAGGAGTAGACACGACGTGAGAGAGATCAAGCGACGACGACGGCGGGCGGACCGGATTTATTTTCTGTTGATTCTTTGCGTCGTTTATTTTTTCTTTGCTCTAGGTTGGCTGGCGGGTTCTGGGAAAGAAAAGAAATTGGATAAGTGCTACTCTCCCCGTTTGTATTCATTGTGGGGCCAGCGGGGAGTTGTGACTGACGACTGGACTTTCACTCACTCACTTCCTTAACAATTTTCCAGGACTAGAAAGGAAAACTCTGACTTTACTTTCTTTGACTTTCACTGATTTGATTGAAGCCGTCGTAATCTTTTGGATTATTGATTTAAGCCAAGCCAATTCTAATCTCT
>WJEZ01001028.1:0-20563 GCA_009869925.1 Thalassaphorura encarpata | reverse complement strand
CTTTACGATCGTCCACCAACAACAACGTACAGGAAAGCCCCATCCTCTGTCTGCAGTTCTTCGGACACAATTTCTATATCATCTGCAGGAAATTCAAATTTTAGAAAGGTCAAACGTGGGAGTGATGCAGCAGCAGGATTGGCGGGTGCCGCAAGTCAGGAATCCCTTGGTGGTGGCAACGGGAGTGGGGCTGATGTTAAAATTTTACCTTTGACACCAAAAGCAGCAGTATCTGTGGTAGAAAAAATGAGACAAGAAGTTGTGACAGGAATAAATTCTGTCCTCATGTTTGTTAGACCCAAGTGGAGGTCAAAGGACAATTTGGAAGAAATCATGCCTGACCTAAGGTTTGGCTGTGTTCGTCTCAATTTGGCCATTAAGGTAAATTCGGTCAAGTTTTAAAAATTACAAGAAATAATAATTTTCTGCGTGTGATTCTTCAGGACTTTGCTGAATTTTGCTCCCGTGCTGTGTCTAACGCAAGGAAATTAGAGAATGAACTCCAGATTGCAAAACTACGAAGACTTCTTACCCCAATCAACAGTTCTTCTCAAATGATTCAACAGAGTGTGTATGAATTAGAAGCTTATTTTTGGTCACCAGATCGTTTGAGTATGAAGGAAGCAGAGGAAAACAATGCAACGGATGCTCTGAATCATCTCATCCTTTGCTCAAAGAATCTTTCTCATCATGTCACAGAAATTGTCAATTTTCTGGCGTTAAATTCCTCAGCTCTTTTCCGGGAAGTCCCTGTAGCCCCTGTCGAGGTGAGTGTAAATTACAATTAAAATTTTATACTTGGTACTTAATAATTTTTTCTGAATTACTCAGGTCCTACAGCCGCAACCAGAAGAAATCCCAGAAGATTCGCCGCCGGATGACAGTGATTATGACTACGTCGTCCTCAATAGCAATAAGCCACGCGCACCTCCAGCGCAATCCCGACAAGCACCCGCGCCTGTGCCCGCGCCCCCTCCTCCAGCTTTAGTCCTATGTCCAAAGGACATTCAACTTTTAGAATTTTATTCTGAACATATCGCAACGATAGGACCATTACTCTCTCAATCCATTTCCACGTTCATATCCTCAATTCAACAAAATGAACCTCCAAAGGTTTTTAATGGACATCTCAAATATGTGATTTTATTAGCATACAAACTTTTATTTGTTGGGGACACTGTACATCGGAATATTGTGGATCGAGGGATCAAAGCCGAAGTAGAGGCGAAGGCAGACGATTTACACAAATCCGTCGTTGAGCTTCATAGTATGAGTAAAATAGCTGCGAAACATTTTCCAAAGATTTTGCCCATGGAAAGAATAATAGAACATGTTTGGCAAACTACAGCAGCTGCATCACAGCTTAAAAAAGTCATTTTTAATGCAACTTGTTAAATTTTTATTTATCGCAATGCAATGTATTAGAATTTATAGCCTTGTGGTATATTTTACCATTGTATTACATAAACTGCCTACTTTGTGCGGCCATGAATTTGCAGCTTACTTAAATATTTAAGGAACAAATATTTAATTTTCGAGCAGCTTTAACCAAGTGCAATGTCAATTATTTTTGAACTGGTAAATGCCATTTTACTACTTGAAATCACTATGTAGCGCCAGGTCTAGTCTTTGTAGCCAAGCTAAGCTTTAATAATTCAGCTTTGAGGAGGAGAACTTGACAATTTAATTTTTTGTACTTAAATTTTCAGTGCAATAGTAGAATAAAACTTAAGCTATGAGCTGCCCGCAACGTGTATTTTAAGTCGCTTTGACATTCCGTGCCATTTTGTTTTGTGATAATCAGTCATTCCAGTTTTATACACGTACGTCGTGAGATTTATAATTTTAAGCATATCAATTCCAAAAAAGTAATAATACGCGATGATGTTAATTGATTTGAATGTAATATATTTTACTAGTACGAGTAATCACGAGATTCATGTGATCAAAAAATCAACTAGGACATGACAATAAAAATAAACGTATGCGTTTGTTTGAAGAATAAAACTCCGTCAGTCAACTTCAACTTGCTCCTTTTTTAAAATTTTATTCATAGCTTTATTTATTCTCAAACAAATTAAACTGAATGAACTCAGCAGACTAAGACGGTTCCGCTGATTTTTCACAAACATTCACACACAGAACAGGATGGACGCTCCCTATTACATTTTACTACATAAATATTAGTTTAGTTTGTAACATTACGTATTTACTGACTTATGTATGTATTCGTATTTTGAAGTTTTTCAGGTTCAGGTTCAATCCATACCACACTCCCCACATTTTTCACATTCTCCTTATTTTTCAATTCAAATTCAAACCACTACGTATAATTAGGTAACACTTGAGAATAACGTTACGTTACGTTGTGAGTGCTCCGTGTACTACTACATTGGAAGATTAATTAAATAGATAAAGTCAAATTAATTTAAAAAAACAACTACTCGACTCAAGTCTTAGCACGTCTTGCCTTGCATTTGAGTGAAGTGAAGTGAGTGGAAGGAAGAAGCAGAGATTTAGATTAAAATTAAAGTAAAGTGTGCTCATGCATTGGAGCACAAAAATGTGAAAACTATATTATTATTATTCATACTCTTATGAGGTCATTGTATTTGTAGAATTGTTTGCAATGTACGTATATCAATTTTAAAATCAATTTTTTTCCTAGACAAAAAATTGCAAGTCGTGCGTGCGGGTTGTTAGTTAAGTCGGTTTCTTCCCCGCTTCTTCACTCTCTCCACTAACTTGAATATCATTAGGATCGTCAACTACGACTATGACAGTTTCTTCTTCAGGGTCGGGGATCTGAATTTGCATTGTATTCAATTAAATTTTAAAAGAGTTCACCAACAGTCGCGTGCGCGAGAACTCAGGTAGAACGGGTTAGACAATAATTAACATTAACATTCTACATAATAATCTGAAAGATCATTGCCAAATAGAAATAATACATCCCAAAGCCTAAAAGTATTCCTGTTGAGAGTTTGCTCACTTGACAATTCAAATGAAGAATTAAAAATTAAATATCATAATGTTCGGGTACATAAAATAGGACAGACTTTAGCCTATTTCATAACGTCTAACCCGTTCTAGCGCATTTTTAATGTTTAAAGAAGTTCAAACGCGACTGTTTAGAATACCCTTGGGATGGATGGGATTGATGTCGGAGGTGGAGTGATAGGTTCCGTAACTGCGCCATAAACAGGTCGTTCACGCTCATGATCATCTTGAAACATTGGTGGGATTCCAGGATAAGCGATCGTTCCATTGGCCGTCGTCATGACTGGCTCCTCTGATACAGCCACACTGTAAGGAGGAGGTAATGTAGCAATAATTCCAGCAGATGATTGATTTGAAATTTGTTGCTCTGAATTTGTTGTTCCATCCATTGGAGGTTTCTTTGCATAGCGTGGATCATTCACAGCCGTTTCATAGTCAGGAAGATCAGGGAGCAGAGGGTTTTGTTGAAGTCTCATCAGGGCAGCCGGGTCTATTTGTTGTTCCATCCATTGGAGGTTTCTTTGCATAGCGTGGATCATTCACAGCCGTTTCATAGTCAGGAAGATCAGGGAGCAGAGGGTTTTGTTGAAGTCTCATCAGGGCAGCTGGGTCATCATTTCTAGAAGGGAATAAAATAAAATTGTCAGATTCTACTAAAATAAAATCTTAGCCTTAAAAAATACTGACCTGTAAGTAATGACTCCTCGAATGACAGTATTCTTCAGCATCAAGTACTTGTAACAATTCCAAATCACACCGATAATATAAGCCTTGATGGAAATGAGTGCAACAATGACGACGAGTGCAACCAATGACAAAATCTGAGGATCCATTCTTAGCAACTCTTCACGATACGGTAAATTTGGTTGTTTCACAATTGCATCCGTCACATTCGGCAATGATGAAAAATATCCGACCATAGTTAAGCTGTCATGAAAATAAAATAACATTTGGTTAGGATTAAAAATATATTTGAGATCTATAATGTAACTCTAAAGACTTTTACCAGAAAATGCAGAAATCAAAAACTTTGATGACGAAAAAAGGCATAAGATAAGACGGCTTTCCTCGAACTGCTCCATAAACCATCAGCAAAGTTATCAGAAGATTGCAAACGGTCAACAATACGACTTCTGTAATAAACATAGTAAAAAATGAGAATTGGATATTTGCTTATGTCTAAAACAATTATCATCAATTTACAAAACTTACGTGAATTAGTCGCTTTCCTTGTGTCGAGTAATAGATTCAGCGGTCCATTCCTCAAGTTATCAATTCTATTTTTTGGAGAGTCTGACGTGATATCACCATTTAATGGTTCCTATTTAAAATCAGAAGGGAAATGAAATTAGTAAATTACAATAAAAAGATAAGTTAATACACGAACTAATAGTAAAAGACTTACTGCAGCAAAATCGTCTGAACTTTTACTCAGAGGTGTTGGCAAAGGAAGAGGTTGTTCCTTCCCATTTCCATAATTAATTGATCCAATCTCTTGATTTGGTTCATACATGAACATTGCAGCCACGAAAGATAGGGCCAAAATATAAATCATCTGTAAAACCAATGAATACAAAACAATAAGAAATCCAGTCTTCCAGTCCATAATTTTATCATTTATTGAAAATTAATTTAGTTACTTACCAAATACCAAACGCCGATAAAAATTGTAACAGTTCTGACGTGAAAGCAACCGCATGTTCGCCAAATATCACGGCGCTCTGCACCTCCCCACAAATTGACTGGCATTTTGATCTGATCTGTAGCTAAATCTAAACGACTTCTTTAACGTAAGCAAAATAATATGCTCAAAGTTTCTTCAGACTCTTCATAAAATCCAACTAGATTTGATTGCTTCAAAATCTGGAAATCAAAAAGTAAAAACAAATTACAATTTTGGATGGATAAAAACTTCGTACTAACAACTAGATATAAAACTGAGTCACTCGTACCAAGTTGTGAGTTTACGTTTACGTTTAAAAATTTTAGGCAAATTAATTTTGTTTTGTTTGATTGAGCTACTCATCAATTAGTTTACACTCGATCCAAACCTTAATTAAAACAAACTATAAACACAAGGACCAGATATTCTGAAGCCTGGTTGCTTCGGTAAAACAAGAATATATACTGCAAACTAATTTTCTCAATTAGAACACTTGAAACTTAACCTCCTTAACCTCAAGTAATCGTTTATTTTATCAGGTGTATTTTACCTGCTGCTAGTAGCTGCTTTGATGAACTCATCCTCGACAAGTTTTGTCGGATTTTAAACGACAGATAATAAATACAGGTAAAAATAACGTCATTGGGTTAATTTATCCCGGTTTTAGCAATAAAATTAAAAGTGAACTAAAATCTAAAATCGATGAAAGCCAAGTGACCAAACCAATACTACTAAAAATTAAATGGACAATACCAAGACCACACGACTGTAAAAGCATTTCATCATAACGCTTTGTTTGCATTAGTCGTAATCTAATAACCCGGAGCCGTAGACCTGTTCTGTTTATCCTTTACAGCAGGTTACCCCACATGCTGCATGCTAGAAAAACTGGATTATCGAGTTTTCGATTAAATAGACTGACTTGGTGAATTATTCCCATATGCGCCCATATCCTACAGGATCCAATTAAGGAATATATCCATTTAAAAATCACATGTATCTTACACCGGCATTACATTACATCATCATATTACATTAACGAATCGGCCAAAGCGCAAACAATTGTATTGCCTTGTAAGTCTGAACTCTGAAGCCTGGAGCCTATTCTCCTACGTGCTGCACTGCTGCTTCAAGACGAGAAATAATTACTGCAAAAAATTCATGTATGCTCCGGTCCATCCAGTAAAATCTGATTCACCATTCACCTTACCTACCACGCTCCCACTTCTCTACTACTTAATTTTTGACCTATTGACCTTGAGGGGAGAAACAAAGGAATAAGAATAAGTGCAGCTTAATTCATAACGATAAGTCGAGCGTCTGGTCTGCACGACTTTTAGCATGATGAACTAATAATATTGATTACGAAAATCTAAACAGTAGCCTGTATCTGGATTGTCTAGTTCTAATTCTAAGAGATTAGAAATCTTTAAGACGTCTTTTGTTTAGATCTGTCTTAAAAAACTTATGACAATAAAAATGAGTCATCATATTTAGACTATAATTCTCATATAGTTAATCAAAATATTGACTTACCACTATTACCACGCCCACACAGCACTAGAACACAAGCGGAGTCAGTCAATTCAATCCAACCCAAATCTGGGCACTGATGAAGACAAATTAATCAAAGCTAAAAAAACGTGGTCACAAGTACTTTTCCTCTGAGATCCAAGACCGTACAGTTCGACTTCGATATAATTCAAGTTTTCACTGAATGATTCACGAGTCCTAGATAATTAAAATCGACTGGACTGGACTGTGGTTTACTTTTATGATTCCATGACGAATGGACGTCACAACAGGTTGAGCCGCCTAACTTCGTAGAACTGAATCCTAGACTCTAGCTCAAGTCTAGCTAATGTATATAGCAATAGCTTAAAACTGATAGAGCAGGACTTTTTGACGCCTCCTTTACCTTGTATTAGGATTCCAATGTCGTCAATGTGTTTTTTAATCTCTCTTTTTAGCCCATAACGTGTGTGTTGCCCATAACGTGTGTGTCCAATTTGCTCGTTCCTGTTACTATTGCAATTGCATCGTAGTCGCAAGGCAAGTCGTACTCGTAATCAGCTTAGGTAAAGGGGGAAGTAGGAGGTTGTTATCGTGGATGGCATGACGTCATTGAATCCTTCTAAACACTCTGTCAGGAGATCACTGGGCGCAAAACATCAAGCATATTTCTCAGGATTTAGCTCCTAGCACCAGCACCAAATCGGTGTCTTTGTTTCCGAAGCCTGAATTATGAATCTAGAAAATCTAGATTTCTCCACGAATTCGGATTGAACACCAGTACGAAGCAAATGTAAACTAATGCTTGCTTTCTCTAGGCCTAAAAATTATTGTTGCTGAATTAAATTACTGTCGCTGTTGTTGGTTGTCAGCTTGAGCTAAATTTTATTTTGTCATTTAGAACTGAATTAAAATTATATTTGTAGGTATATTTGTATATTTGTAGGTATCTTCCATTCATAGACGTTGAGTAAATCTGCTTGGTGGGGATTTGTTCATGATCAGACGTATTCCAGAAAAATTAGAGCTTGGATTTAGTTCTATCAACCCAATCATCTAATATGGAATGATCCATGACGCCCACCTCCGTCTACAAAACTTTGAGCACCCTTGACAGATTCCTTCAAAAAAGGGAAAACTGTATTAAAACACGGATTTCAATTCAATATGAATTAATATTATATTAATGCCATTATGGACCTTTTGAATAACATCAATTCCTTTCTCAAGCTCATACTTTATAGCATCTTCAAAGCTCTTTGCGTTGTACACAGAATTGTAAGCACTTGCTCTGTCAACCAGTGCACATAATTGGGGAAATTTTGTGAGAGAACCTGCCAATTGGACGGCTTGACCTACTGCTGTCCCAGTAGAACAAATTCGGTTGGCCAAACCCATTTCAAATGCTTCTTTTCCATTGACAGGTCTTCCAGTTAAAATCATATCCAGAGCACGACTCAATCCAATCATATGGGGAAGTCGGACTGTGCCTCCGTCGATTAATGGAACACCTAGTACCCAATAAAATCTAATCAGTATAATTTCTACTAAATACTTTTAGAAAACCTAATAATCTAACCAAATCTTCTGCAAAAAACACCCATGATAGCAGTGTCTTCCATGACTCTTAGGTCACACATAAGGGCTAATTCTAATCCTCCAGCCACTGCATAGCCATTCACAGCTGCAACAACAGGTTTCTTGAAAAATCTTCTGGAAGGTCCCTAGAACAAACAAAACTTAGTTTGCCATTGAATATTTTAATAAATAGTTGATTAGATTAATTAACCATTGGTCCATTTCCATCAATTCCATCAGAGAAAAAGTGTCTGAATTGATCAGCATCAGCATTTGACGAGGCAGCAGCAGAAACTTCGGTCAAATCAAATTCCAGCACAAAATGTTCCACCTTTCCCATATAAAACTGCAGCTGGGGATTTAGGATCATCTTCAAAAGCCTTGAACGCTGCAATCAGTTCTTTTGCTGTGGCTGGATTAACACAATTTCTTTTTTCTGGACGATTTATTGCAATCAGGGTGATGTCCCGAAGGTATTCCACGATTACGTTAGGCTCTTTCTCTGGAAATATAATTAAGTACAAGTTTAAAGTAATTTTATAACAATATAGCGGTTTAGAATGTAATGAGAACGAGGTTTCGATGTTTTTAAAAAGATATATTTTCTCACTCCATTTTAGTGTAAAATTAACTTACTTTCCTCTTGGTCGGTTGAAGTTGACATTCTTGAGGTTAACACTTGTTGAAAATTGCTATTAGGATTTAAACTTCCGACACGTGTCTGCCTTGTTGCAGTAGCAGTGGAAGTCAAGAATTTATTTGTCAGAGCACTGGACCATTTGGAAAGTGGAATTTTAGAGCCCATTTCTATTCTAAGCCCTCTAAAAATTAATTACGTAATGTCATTAACTCATTAAACTTTTCATGCCAAAACCAATAGCAAAATAACTCAAAGCAACTTAGCACAGAAAACACAAGACACAAGCAAGTTGCAATGTTGTGTATGTGCTATGGGTTAAAATTACCGGGTAGGGTTATGAGACGAAAGGAAACACTATTGTACCCCGATTTCAATATTTATTAATTTGTTTCGTATGTCTTGAAAAATGGTAAAATATATTGAAGGAATAAAAGATGTTCCTTACCAATTAATCTTACCAAATAATAAAACTGAACAAGCCATTAGATTAGATGTAAATTCAAAATAAAATCTGAGCAGATTTTGAAATCAAAAAACAAAGTTTCCGTAACAAGCATTTATTTTAGGATTTATTGAGCATAAAATCTAGTCGTTATTAGTTGATTTCATGTCCGTGCCATCTTCATTTAAATTAGAATTACGATTTGCAAGAAAATGAGCAACTATTTCGCATTTTGCGGAACCACAATCACAAGGAACAGGATGTTCCTCATTCTCATCCAGGAATTCTAATTGTAATTTATAAGAGCGATCTTCTGGAGTTGATGTTGTTTTCTCCATTCTGAAATTCCAGCCAATGATATCACCTGCTTCCACTGGCATAGCGGTTGGGCATACAATCACCGTTTGCTTCCAATGTGTTTCCTCATCCCAAGGGCCAGTGGGGAGGGTAGCTTCTTCTATTT
The DNA here is from genome assembly GCA_009869925.1 of Thalassaphorura encarpata. Classification (NCBI taxonomy): domain Eukaryota; kingdom Metazoa; phylum Arthropoda; class Collembola; order Poduromorpha; family Onychiuridae; genus Thalassaphorura; species Thalassaphorura encarpata. The sequence continues at coordinate 11,265 of WJEZ01001028.1, read as the reverse complement.
ATGAGAAAAAATAAAGATTTCCATGAAATTATTGAACTGAGAATTTATTTAAATGTCAACAGTTATGCAAAATATTTACCCATTTCAGGGAGTGAGGGAAATCCTACACTGAACCAAATGCAAACGCCTTGGATTTCTCCATCCTGCTCAATTGAAAAAAATCGACGATCCGTCAGTGACTGGAAAGAATTCCTATCTGCGGTTTTCAAGTCAAATTCCCAAAGAAGTTGAGGGTCAGAGAGAATAGTTTCTGGATTTACCTGTGCAAGAAATAAAATTGAGCATTACATTCCCAAGCTGTATTACACATGAGCAGTGTTAATCTCAGAAATATTTACCATATGAATTTCTGGCTTTGATTTTAATTTTGAGAGTTGTACAAAAGGACTGAGATCAAACTCATAGTGTGGTACTTCCCAAAATTGATGTAATTTCTCCCAAAGTTCAGGAACAGAGCAAGGGGCAGCGTAAATTTGAGCCGTTGAGGGAAACATTAGCCCTGTGTCCGGTTTTAAAAAATTATCTCTTGCAAATAGAACTGAATCCAACATGGATTCGTGAAGAAGATAAAATCCCATCCACTCTGAAATAATCACATCGACTTTTTCATCTAGATGGACATTTTCCACTTTGGAATGAATGACCTGAGATTTAAAAAGCCACACAAAAACAGTTAATTCTAAACATGTTAAAAATGAAAAAATCTGCTATCTCACTTGGACGACATTTGCAAAATTATTCTTTTCAAATACGCTGGGCAGAACTATGGCTAGATTTGAGGCTTCAACGGCGTATACTTTTTTAGCACCGGCTTTTGCGCAGAATAAACTAAGAATTCCTAGAAAAAAATAAATGTCAATTTTAAAATAAATTTTTATTTCTAAGCGAGGACACTAGATAATGTAAACACTTACCAGTTCCGGCCCCTACATCCATGACGACTTTTCCTTCAAACAGAGCTTTAGCATTGAAAACTGCATTCATATAAGCATCTGTCCGAACCTTATCCTCTAACATTAAGCGATGGACCTGAAATAATGTCAATGTGGGAAAAAGTCAAGCCATTAGCATTTCGTAACCAAACTATATTTTTAATATTATGAATCTTACGTACATCTAAATTTTCATAGCTTTCAAAATACTGACAAGGTTCATCATTCTCATTCTCATTTTCTGTGTCTGTGTGCATTTGCATTTCTGGTTGCTGCTCCTGCTTCAGCATTTCAATTTTTTCAGAGACTGCTTCTAAATAATGATAATGAAATAATGAAAATGAATAATTAAAGGAATATAAAATTGGCAATGGCTGGCTGCAGGCAACGGAATCAGTTTAAAATTAAAATACTATACCCTCATCCAATAACCACGATGGTTTGGGGTTTGGTTGAGGACTTCCCGTAATTGGATTAACAAAGCGTTTTGGTGCTATTTTCCGCTGCAATTCTCTCTCTTCTTCAGAAATTGTCACTTTAAAAGGCATTGTGACTGTTTGTCCGTTTAATTCTGATTCTGATTCTGACACGTACGACTTTATTTTTGGCCGGCGTGAATGGAATGTGGAAAGGCGTGAATTTAATTTTTCGTGCCAGAAGTCAAATCCCTTGTGGGTGCGGTTGGTTTTCCTTCCCTTGTGACTTTTCTCTATCCCAGCAAACTTCAAGTTCTTCGACACCTATTGTTTATATCCCCATTTACATTGCATTGCATCTGCATCTCCATGTAATTAGATCTCGTAACTCTTTGACGACTTTAACCCCAAGTTGAATGCAAGACGACCTCAGCATCAGCCCAGCAGTACCTTTCCGAGGTAATTTTAAGAAATTTACAAAGTACTAAAATTAGACGAAGCACTATAGTGTATGTAAACGATATATATTTTCTTTCTTTGTTGACATTCGAACTTTAGCTTGGATGGTTTGAACATTACATTTCCAATAATTTAAATTGGAATTCAATCCTGAATTTCCAGGACCCTATTGATTTGGCAGATTGAAATGCGATCATCTAGAATTTAATTAAGTTGCCATCACCCTGAGTCAGACAAGGTGAGATAATGACATGTTTCACTAATATTTGTAATATCTGCTTTATGTGTGTGTGCCTTGTTAGTTTTGATGATGTCAGTTGTTCAGAGTTTTTATACCCCATGCCGAAGTCAATAGGAAATCTAAATAGAATTTTGAGTAATTCATTATTCTTCCGAGAAAATCAGTTTCAGTAGTAGCATTAGCGTGAAATTCTAAAAAACACGCCTAGGCATGCGGTTCACGGTGGTATTCTTCTGTCGCACCCATGATTCTTACTTTTTTATAGTTCTACTCAGAATGAGAAAGTTCAGTGTTAAAAAATTACGAAATGATTCATGGACAATGCCATGGATCATCCATCATACTTGTTTTCATTAAGTGTAGAGTGAGTGTAATCTTATCACAGGTAGTACCTTTTAGTCAGAATTATTTTTCTTTCCTTGTAGTAAATTAACAATAGAAAGATCAGTTACGAAACAATAAGTTAAAATACTTGACTAACGGCTATTATTGCACGCTTCTCTGCATGATTTTACAATCCGGTTTGGGTTTGGTTAGTTTGTCGTGACATCTCAGTTTTAGATGCGACCGCAGTGTAGTCGCTGCAGGCCGTGGCCTTAGTTCAACTTGAATTCTGAATAGCTTGCCCTGTTCATCAATGCATGTTACTAAAGTTTGCAAAAAATAACAATAAATAGCTTTCGAATTACGTAATCATAATTCAACTACGTATGAAATAGGCTTACTAATTTTACCCGTAGTGTCGTGGAAGTTTTAGTTTTCCTAAATAGCAAGAATTTAGCAACTCGAAGCTTAATTTTCTTGACATTTCTGATTTTGATTTTTTTTATATCCCAAAACTTAAGGAATTTTGAATGAATTGTGTTTACAGGTGTTCAGAATTCAAGCTGAGCTGAAGCTGGGCGATTGTCCTCCGTCCCTTGCATCAATGCATTCATAATGAACACAAGACAAAAAAATTGAAAATGACATTGCTTACGATCGATATATGTTAATCAGCCCTGCCCTTGTCTGTTGTTTGTTCCTTGAAGAAAATATGTTCAAAAAGTGAGAATGAGAATGCGACTCGGTCACACGTCACTCATTGTTGTGACCTTGGTCTGCTTCTGCTTGGCTCTCTCCTGGGGTGAAATTACAGGGTTATATTTCACCCTTGAGCCCTCCGACGTTACAGTTCCTGTTGGTGGAAACGCTGTTTTCAACTGCGCGGCCAGAGCTGAAGGTCATGTCAAAATTCTTTGGAAAAAAGATGGAAGTGCTTTAGAAATTAATGTTGGAGACCTTGGCCGCACTGTTTTGGCAAATGGATCTCTCGTCATTACTCCTTTACTCCGACCACGTGGAGCCCTTGTAGAAGGAACTTATCAATGCGTAGCCACAGCCGATGGGATTGGTTCAATTTTATCTCGCTCTGCTAAACTCATCACAACTGCCCCTACTTCAACAGCTAGATTTATAGAAGAGCCAGAGGATATAACTGTCGGTCGAAGACAAACTGCTCGATTCAGTTGTTCCATAGATGGAGAATTGCATCAACAAACGAATTGGTTTAAAAATAACAGTCCACTCTCAATTGATCGTACACGAATGACTGTTCTTCCATCTGGTTCTCTAGAAATTCGCCAAGTCATTGAATCTGATGAAGGGCTTTACAATTGTTTATTGCCAGAATACCCACCAAGTCGAAAAGGGCGTTTGGCCGTGGCTTCAATGGAAAATGCTCCTAAAAATGTTCCTCCTGTTTTTACAACAACTCCAAAGAATCAAGTCATTTCAGTTCCTTCATCAGTTCTTTTTGAATGCTCTGCTGTATCCTATCCCCTCCCTACGATATCTTGGTTAAAGGATGGTGTGACCCTTGACCTTAGCAGAGTGGGTTCAAGGTTCCTTAAGATTGGAGAAGGGAATTTGATGATCTCATCTGTAGAAGAAGGGGACAAAGGGACTTATCAATGTAGGGCTGAAAATCCAGAAGATTCTGCTGATATTTCAGCAACCCTTGAAGTTAATTCAGCTCCGGTTGTTCAAGATGGATCAGAGCGTGTGAGAATGTATGGATTTGAAAAGTCGGACGTTGAGCTCCCTTGTAAAATCCGTGGGAGCCCTACTCCAAGGATTCAATGGTACAAAAACGGAGATAGGATAATTGAAGGAGATTATTTCCAAATGAACGGAGATAATTTACTTATCCTTGGTCTCGTGGCTTCAGATGGGGGAATGTACCAATGTATTGGGATGAATATTGCTGGAAATGTCCAATCTTCAATTTTCCTCCAAGTTCTGAAACCTGGACAAACGATTCCTGTGGCAAATTCTAGCGTGGATGCATTTTCACCGAGTGAATTGACTCCATTGCTGACTTCGACTCGATTCATTACCTTGGCTTGGAAACCGCCAATTCGTACAAATGGAAAAATAATTTCATATACAATTTACTACAAAGAAATTGGATCTGAGAGAGAGCGTGTGGTCAATGTGAGTAATCCAGTCGTAGAAGAAGTTAATGTTCAGGGGTTGCAACCAAATAAGACTTATACATTCAGAGTCGTTCCCCATGGGGAATTTGGAATTGGTCGTACATCTGCTCAAATCCATGTTTTAACACAAAATGAAATGAATGTCCCTGGACCACCAAAATTTCTCAAAGCAACTCCAGTTTCTTCAACTTCTGTGTATGTAAAATGGGATCCTCCAGAGGATTTTACTGAAGGAACGAAAAATTACAAAGTTTATTACTCAGAGGCTCATGCCCCAAAGGAATATCCTAATCCAAATTCCGAAGAGGAAGAAGAAGAAAGTGAAGAAAATTCAAAACCAGCAGTACCCATCGTATTAGAAGTTCAAGTGACAAATGAATATGCAATTTTGAATAATTTAAAAATCTTCACCGAATACTACGTATGGGTAGAAGCGACGAATGAGAATGGACCTGGGGTACCATCTGAACAAGTCAGAGTGACCACATTGTCAGATACTCCTTCATCCCCACCGACAAATGTTACAATGGAACCAGCCTCAACTGTCATCGTCCTCCGGTGGGAACCTCCACCTTTACACACACGCAATGGAATCATTACAGGCTACAAGGTCAAATATAAGCAAAGAGGAAAACGAGCAAATACTCTCACAACTGATGGAAATAGTCGATTCATTGGTCTTAATGAATTAGAGCGTGGAGCAGAATATCAAATTAAAATTGCAGCTTTGAGTGTGAATGGAACTGGACCATTTACAGAATGGATGACTACGGCTACATTTGAGCGTGAGTTGGATGAATCTCAAGTACCGGATAAACCAAATAATTTGGTAGCAAAGGCATCTGCTGAAGCCATCACGATTACTTGGGCTCCACCTCATAATTCTGGCTCGGTTCTGGTTCGTGGCTATACGATTGGCTGGGGTAAAGGAATTCCGGACGTTTACAGTAAATTGGTTGATGGAAAAAGTAGGCATTTTACGATTGAAGATTTGAAAGCAAATTCTGACTATGTGATTAGTCTCCGTGCTTATAATCAAGTTGGGGATGGAATTCCAATTTATGAAAATGTAAGGACAAGAGATGAAGAAGATTTGGGATTAAGAGTTCCAACGACAGCCGTTCAATTTCCACCACCTGTTGGACTACGTGCTGTTGTCCTTTCTTCAACTTCTGTCGTTTTGTATTGGACAGATACCACCCTCAAGAGTGTTGGGAATGAGCGACGCCTTTACATTGTACGTTATGCCCCTGCCTCTGAGCAGCAACATAGCAAAGCAGTGCCATACAAATATGCGAATACAACAGAACAAAATCTCATCATCAATGACTTGCGTCCAGGAGTCAATTATGAATTTAGTGTCAAAGTTGTGAGAGGACGTAGATCTTCGGAATGGAGTCTTGTCGTTTACAATAGAACTGGAACGAGTACGAATCCAACTGCTACTGCAACGGCTGAACCACCGGCAAGATTTGCACCACCGAAAGATTTGACCTTGTTGGCAATAACGGGCCCAGATGAAATTTCTACTGTTGTTTTAAGCTGGCAACCCCCAAAGACAAATGTTGGAGGTGAGGTAAAAGGTTATCTCCTGTTTTACACAACGAATCCAACTCTGAAAGAATGGGTAGAAGAAACTGTGGCTGAAGACGTCCTCACTCATCGTGTGTCTGGATTGACCCCTGATACGACTTATTATTTTAGAATGTCTGCTCGCTATTCCAAGGCTTTTAGCACTAGTACACCTACAAAATCAGTTTCAACGCCAATGGCAAAAAGTGGTCATTGGCCATGGGCATGGGAGTGGGGCTGGGAATTCTGGAAATTCTGGAGGAGGGTATCAGGATGTGAATGGCGGGAACAAAGCGCCTTCTCAACTATTGCTTTACGCCTTGATTGGAGTTTCGTTGCTGGTTGCAGCTGTCTCTGTATTTTGCTGCACGTACTATAAACGTCGTAGACCAGATGATTCCCCCAAGAGGAAAAAGGGAAGTAGCGGCAATAGTGGATCTTCTAAGCCTGAAATTAAACCCCCTGACCTTTGGATTCATCATGATCAAATGGGTTTTAAAAATATTGAAAAGAATCAATCCTCGGAAAGTCATTTACTCATGCAGTCTGGAGGATCTTCAAAAGAATTTGACTCTGACATGGAGAAAATTCCTTTGCAGTATAATAAAATGAATTCATTGGATAGATCAGGAGGAGGAGGGAAATCAGTGTCATCATGTGATACTTTCCCAAGTTCAAAAACTCAACAGTACAGAATGACAGAATTTGCCGCAGCTGCTCCTGGTGCCCCTCAAGGGACTCTTAGTCGTCGTGGTTCAAATTTGAAGAGCTTTAATGTCCAAGATCCATCGTGTGAGCCACCGTTGCCACAATTTATGCAAATGCCACCACAACATCAAAATGTTCCTGTGAGGTCACCACATAGTGGGTCAAATACAACGATGAGCTCACCCATTCATCGGTTATCTTCTTCCCTTGGGAGAAGAGAACCAATCACACCCATCACAGCTTATTCAGCGGACCAATGTTGTAGCAATGAAGACTTATCTCAAGAGATTAGTAATTTAGAAGGGCTTATGAAAGACTTGACGGCTATAACAGCCAGTGAATTCCAGTGCTAGTCTCCTGAGTTTCACGTTGTTGGAAGTTTAAAATCTTACTCCCATACTAATTTGTATTTAATTTATTTGCCATAAGATATTACTATTGTTTCAAGGTTGTGTTTATAGAGGCAGCTAAAATAATTGAAAGACTAAAGGACATGGATCGGGTTGTAAATACATTAAAATATTCTTGCCATTGCCATACTTTCAGAAGACTTGACGAAGAATTTGCAGCTAGCCAGCTAACCGAGTGACTAATGTAACTATTTATTAGATTGTTAGGATTTTAGAATTTTAGTCAGTAGTTTTAAAATTCTAGCACTTGTGAATATTTCTTAGCATTGCAATTTTTAAACTATAAAATTGGTCGTGCCGAGTGAATGAATTTTTGTATAATCGACGTTGTCTTGTAATAATGTAATGTAATTTTGTACCTTTTTTGTATTTGCATTTATTTAGATTTTTGTATTGGTTTTTACACATCACATTTTTATACTACTGTATCGTGTCATTCGTAAATTGTCGGTGATTTTTAAATATGAAGACATGGGCTAAATGTTAAACCTAAAATTAAGTCACTTGTTAACTAAACAATCGATGAGTTCAATTTTGTCATGTTGTAGTTCATGTTCATGGTTAAAATATTAATGAATAAAATAATGTAATTGAGATAGAATTTGATCACACTTCATTTTATGCATACTTGTGCAAGGCGAATTTGGCGAATTACTCATAAATTTTCCGAATTTTTTGTTTTTTTGTTCCTTTATAGAAAATTCTCCATCAAGCCAAGTATTATTTCCGCAGATTCCATAATGGGTATTGTGATTTACCTCCGAAAGACTGTTTCATTATTCTTCGAGTACGATACGCCCAGATATGTTCACATTAACAGCAAAAAAGTTGGGATTTTGAGTCGACTCATCCAACTCATCATTTTGAGCTACATTGTTGGGTAAAATTCGTAATAGGATTGAAGAAACTTAATTTTTATTAAAGTTTTCATTTTTTACGTAGTTATGTCTTGGTCTACCAAAAAGGATATCAAGACACGGATGATGTGGACAGCACTGTGGTCACTAAAGTCAAGGGAGTTTTGTTTACAAATTTTTCGGATGCAGAACTTGGAGTTATTAATCCAGAACTCTATAGACGAGTTTGGGATTCTTCGGATTATGTTGCACCTCCAGAAGGTGGAGAAAATGGTGGTTTTTTCATCATGACGAATGTCGTGATTACCCCGAATCAGACAAGAGATCGTTGTCCAGAGGTAATGTCATTCAAGGGTCATATATTTTTTTACTACTTGCAGTAGTTCGTTCATATTCATGAAATATTTCCATAATTTTAGGATCCAAAGGTAGAACCTGCAATTTGCACAAATGACTCTGACTGTGAAGTGAATCGAGCATTAGAAATTGGAAACGGCGTTCAAACTGGGCTTTGTTTGCCTAGTATCAGAATTCCAGACATCAAAACTTGTGAAATTTTTGCTTGGTGTCCAATTGAACAAGATGTTCTTCCTTTGTAAGTCTTCATTTCATTTGTCCTGATTTTCATTACATATTTTACTCGTATTTCAGTCAGAGCACTCGCGCCTTGCTAGAAGAATCCAGGCATTTCACTGTTCTCATCAAAAATCGAATCGCATTCTTAAAATTTGGAGCTCAGTATCAACGGAGAAATATATTGGAGAGTGCAGATGCAGCATATTTGCAAAATTGCACTTACAATAAACACTCGGATCCATTCTGCCCTGTTTTTAGAATCAATGACATTGTTGAATCTGCAGGTGCAAATTTCAGTGATGTGGCTTTGAAAGTAAGTCGTAATTGCTCCAGATTCAGCGAAAATAAATTTAAATTCATAATTTTGCATTTTTTACTCTAGGGTGGCGTTTTTGTTATTCGGATAAAATGGGATTGCAATTTAGATAGGAATTTTACAGAATATTGTCATCCACACTATGAATTTCGTAGAACGGACAGTCCTTCTGCTCTGATTGCACCAGGATGGAATTATCGGTTAGTCTTTGTTCTGTATACTTAAGCCGAACTGAAAATTTATATAATTTGTGATTTGTTCTAGATTTTCAAATTACCACGAGGAGAACCGACGGACTGCTGAGAGCTTTGTGCCGATCAGCTGCACAAAGCTCTTTAATTTTCAATTTCAGGGCTCGTCTGAATTTGGATGAGCGTTGCATTCGGTAATGGACAAACTTTCAAGACTCCTCATGTAATTCACAAAACGAAGCTCATTGATACAATTTTCAGGGATTTCTAAAATTTTAAGACGTGGGAATTTAATGTCGTAGGGAAATCCACAAAGATGATTTCCCTCTCGTCCTCTCCAGATTTTAAGTTTGTGAAGATTTGGGGCAAAGTTGGCGAGGACTTTTTGAAAACCACGTTCATCCACCCAAAGACCAATGTCAATGGTGAGGATTCGTAAAGTTGGCAATCTGGACTGCGATGGTAATTTAGACAGAATGATATTTTAAACCGAAATTCTTAGGTTGCTCTAACTTTTAATTGAAGGTGTGGAATGATAAACCAACACAAACAAAGAAATTTCCCAACAAAAATATAAAAGCCAAAGGAGAATTGTTTCCCTTGAGTCCATGACAAGGATGAGAAGGGGCATCAATGCCATGGGAACTAGAAAAACTAAAAGTGAATGTAGCAGCTGTTTAGTCCACCCTCTGCTGAAACACTTAAATTCTCTCTGTAATCGGCTTTCTTCTTTGAGTCTTTCTTTTTCATCATCGATCTTGGCCAGAATTGTGACCCGCATGCCTTCAGGATGAAGTGTAAAATGATGCGCAGTGCGAGGGGTCAAATCACGCCTATGATTATAAATACGATGGTGTAGATCTCCTGTTTGGCCAACATAGACCGACCTAGTCCCTTGCTGTACGCAAGTATGGCAATGGAGTAGATAGATCACGTTAGGGGTATTGCAGAAAAATCTTTTGTCCAGGTGAAGTGGGGCTCGTTGAGCATCATATTTGACGGTGTGGCTGGCAGTGACAATATCCTGGAGTAGGCAAGCATGCTGGTTGTGTCCACACCAAAATGTGCCTGGTCCTACATAACCATGGCTGGCTGCCATATTGACTCTGTTGACACGATCTAAAAATATAATTTATTTTTTAGAACTACGGAAAAAGGAAAATATAAACAACTGATCAGCTGGCTTACCAATAATGCGATTCCTGTCTTTATCTGATATTCCTGGATGAGGTTCAGCTCCTCTTATGATTAGGGAATATGGCTCTAAGGCTACATTAGTTTTTTGTATTGTTATGTATGTTCTTTTATCGTATGTGGAACGATTCGAGATCCGGAAATTCTTGAGGTTGTGACCAATGAGAGCAGTTTCGAATGTTCTTTCGTTATGGAAAGTGTTACTACTGTCTATCCCGTCACCAATGGCTACCTCAAACTCTTTTTCATTACTTTCCATGCCCCGTTTAAATTGGTCCAATGCAGATTGGGCGTATTGGTTGAGTTCTGCGAGAACATTTAATTTTGGAACATGTCTTGCCCATGCTGCATAGGATAAGAAAAGGGGTTAGATGGGAACTAATAAAATTTAGATTGAAATAATGAACCTACGTTTTTGGGGATTAATCCAGACTGGGCTTCCGTTGTCATCCCATTGCCACCAAGTGTTGAGGTCAATTCCAGGATGGGTGGGATTTGGATTGGCTGTGGGGAGATTTTAGAATTAGAATTTTATTTTATCGTTTAGTGGACTTCATTTATACTGACAATGCATGTCCTACTCTTCGACCTATTCATACTAACTCATTTCCATGTCCTACTCTTTGGCTCAAATGCCTGGACTACTCTCTGACCTACAAGAAAACGGAGAGAAAAAGAGCAGAAAAAGCGTACCTGAAGCATTTGTAGCCATTCCAGAGATACCACTTAAAGAAGCATTGATATTGACATTATTAACAGTCGCTGATGTTATGGACTGGTGAGGAAGGGTTGGATTTTGGCCAAAATAGTCATGACGATGTGGGCTACCACCTCCATGCCCAGATGTGAAATGAAGTGGTGAGCCACCTCCAGCGAGAGTGGATGAACCGGAACGTGGTGAGCCACTTCCAGCTAG
>WJEZ01001027.1:0-20572 GCA_009869925.1 Thalassaphorura encarpata | reverse complement strand
TAAAGACCAACCTGGCGACATTCCTCCTGAATTCGGACAAGCGACTGGTTCTGAAATGTCAGTTTTCAAAATATTAAACATGGCCAATGATAAAGGGGCTTCTGATGGAGAGGAAGGTTTGAATGATTTTCCTTCATTGTTGATCGATGGATGCGTTGGGGATGAGTCAGGGCAATCTGAGACGACAATGTCAATCCAAAGCAACACAGATTCACAAATGCCATCGCTGGTCAGCATCCGAACTGATGAGCAATCTGGATCTGAGGGAGACATAGCTTCTGCTGTCAAAGGATCTGGAGACACAGCTGGAGTTTTCGCTTCAATTGAATCTCCAGTCCAGACTGAAGAGGAAGATGGTGGGGGAAAGGTTGTCCCGAAGAAAAGGGGTAGACTTTTGCGGTAATTCAAGCCTAGAGTTAATTATGCTATATCTACAGATTTAGTTTTTTCACTATCCACTTGGATTGATTTCAGCTACTTGAACAGGAAGTGCGCTAGGGTCGCAATGGCAATTGGGTCCTTGACCAATATTAGACCTCCTCGTAAAGTGGCACCTGAACCCTGGGGTTGGAATGAGGAAGAGGAAGGTGAGATAGGACAGATTAATCAAATATTTATTAGAGAATGAAATAATTTTCATTTTTGTATTTATTTATTCAAACAAATCAGATGGGGTTGTGCCAGTTGTGCGTAAGGATCCCACAAAGCCAGGGAAGGAGGGAATCACTGGCAAGTTAAGGCAGAACAAAGCCAATAAAAATTGCCATAAATAAGCATCCTGGAGTCTTACTGCTGATTAAAACTGGGATTGCATTCAGAGGGGAAAATAAAAATAAAAAATAGATGTATAGAGTTATCAGTTAAAAAATTAGAAATGTTATAATGTTAAAACTAGTAATAGAAAATATAGAAAAGGTTGAGTTAAAATAGAGGAAGGTGAGATAGGACAGATTAATCAAATATTTATTAGAGAATGAAATAATTTTCATTTTTGTATTTATTTATTCAAACAAATCAGATGGGGTTGTGCCAGTTGTGCGTAAGAATCCCACAAAGCCAGGGAAGGAGGGAATCACTGGCAAGTTAAGGCAGAACAAGGCCAATAAAAATTGCCATAAATAAAGCATCCTGGAGTCTTGCTGCTGATTCAACTGGGATTGCATTCAGATGGGAAAATTTTAAAAAATATATGTATAGAGTTATCAGTTAAAAAATTAAGAAATGTTATAATGTTAAAACTAGTAATAGAAAATATAGAAAAGGTTGAGTTAAAAGATATAAGCCGAAATTTCTATTCTATGTGGTAACATTCTACATTTTTACACATTCGGATTTTTACTAAATGCATCCACTTTCCACTCATTCTCAGCACCAGCCGAATTCACTTCAGTTTCAGTCACTTACATCTTACACTTTCATACCTGAATTAACGATTAATTAAAACTCTAAGGCAAGGAGTTTTTACCTTATTAAATTATTGGAATAAATTAATTAATTCAACTGAAAACATTTAAAATGAATCATTTAAAACTAAAACTAACAATACAATACAGTAAAATGAATTAAAATCATCGTACTAATGTAGATTAAGATTAAAAACTATACAAGAGATGTAAGGTTAATTTTCTTTCATACAAGTAGTAGCCGTCTTATGATAATGACTCACACTCAAACAGGTTTTGTTGATGCTCATGTGTGTAATAATTCTTACAGGCAAACTCAATTATTGCATGATCCTACGCAATAATGCAATGAAGTGACCCAACAAAAACAATCACACGGACCAGCTTCGCATTCCCAATTTTCTTTCTGTCCCAACAATTTTACTGTGCCACGTACACGTACGCTATTAAAAAGCAGCAGAGGTAGAGGTTATTTCACACACCTTCAAGGACTAAGATGAAATTGATGTGAAATTTGGCTGAAAGCAAAATGCAAAAAAAGTATGCAACGATAAAATCTTACTCTTCATTACACGTAGATTCATTGTTGCGTGGAATTTCAGGGAATTAACTGCCTTGTCTTGCTCTGGTCTGAATTTTCCAGATTCAACGAAATTATAACTTTGCCTTTAGCTTATTGCCTAGCTGTGAACTGGATTCCAATTCAATTTTTCTTTTGGCAAAAATGTGTACAACCCAAGTTTTGTCACCTTCAGCTCCAGCAGCCTCAGTTCCCCCTGCACCTGGATGGAATGTGAATTTGAACAATAATGGAATGTCTGACCCAAACGCAACCGCTGCCAGTGGTAAGGTATTACAATTTTAATATTAACATGAAATTCATGTACAATTTCAGAAATTGAATTTGGTATTTTTTAAAAGGAGGTCAGCAAAATCCAACCCCAGACGGGGAAAGGTCAGGTAGACGGAGGTCGCATGGCAGAAGACATCATCGTCGCCATCATCACCGCGAGCGTTCGGGCGATGATCAGGCTCATTCGCGCCCTCCACGTCCGTCTCGCGAGCACGTCATGAATCAAGTGGATAAAATCCTAGGATCTGTAGCAAGTGGAAATATTGTTGGGATTGTGGATGAGTCCATGAAAATTCGGACCTCGGAACCAACTCGAAAATTGGTTAATGGGATCATGACCACAATTTTTCATCCATTCGACAGATTATTTGGGCGCAATAGGCCATCTCAAACAAACGGGATTTCTGGAAATGCTACATAGGCTAAATGCTCTACAAAATCTTGATGTTTGCCTTGTAATACAAGTAGATTTAGTTTATATTATTAGTTTTAGAAATTAATTTTTCCAATTAAAAGGAATTTTTGTCCACAAAACTATGTTGTAAGTTTCCCTAACCAAATAGTAAATAGTCACGGCTTATACATTTAAGAAGCTTTAAAAATGAATCGGAAGTTTTCTTCGTTGAATCTAGATTTTATATTTTTCAAATTTTCAATAGAAAAAATAAAATTTTAATTTCCAAAATGCGTGAATCAAAAAATTAGAACGATTTTATCTCATTGAAATTTGAGCCGGCGCGTTGTCAGGCTATTTTTGATATTCCATCTCTTCGCGCCTTCGTTTGAAATCCTTCATTTTCCTCTCGGCTGGAATTTTGTCTCTTGAGATTTTGCTCAAAAGTTTGACCTTTGCTCTTGTACGAGTGAGCGAGTGAAGTGCCCTCGTGAGCAGCCAACCACTCAGAAAAAAATGACGATCCTTGGGCGCCTCACGGGTCGAATCCCCCCAGTGGTAATTCGGCGGAATTTGAGCACCATTGGAGAGAAGCAATCAGGGTCAGGGGGGAGGGCGTGGAAAATGCTCCTCCCCATCGGGTCAACTGCCGCAGTTCTAACGTACACCTTATACAAACTCGACTCCTCTGTAAGTGCTTCCGACTTGCAACTTCACCCAACCCCTTTGCCTTGGAATCATAATGGATGGCTGGATGCCCTTGATCATGCCGCAATTCGAAGAGGCTATGAAGTTTACAAACAAGTCTGCGCTGCCTGCCACTCCATGAGATTCATGGCCTATCGGAATTTAGTCGGAGTTTGTCACACAGAGGAAGAGGCAAAAGAAGAAGCCAAGGAAGTCATGGTCACTGATGGCCCTAACGATGAAGGACTCATGTTTGAGCGCCCAGGGAAACTCTCAGACTACTTTCCAAATCCATACCCGAATGAAGAGGCAGCACGAGCAGCCAATAATGGTGCTTTTCCCCCTGACCTCACTTATATCATCTTGGGTCGTCATGGAAATGAGGATTATGTCTTTAGTTTGTTGACTGGCTATTGCGATGCTCCAGCTGGAGTTAATCTGATGGATGGGCAGTACTACAATCCATACTTCCCAGGGGGTGCGCTCTCCATGGCTCAAGCGATTTATAATGAGGTAATAACAAATTAATATCTAGGTTTTACCATGTCAACTTGAAAACGAAAAAAAATTCAACATTTTTATATTTTTGTACCTAGGTTGTGGAGTACTCGGATGGAACACCGGCCACGGCGAGTCAACTGGCCAAAGATGTTTGTGTGTTTTTGAAATGGGCAGGAGAGCCAGAGCATGATAAGCGAAAGGAGATGTTTCTGAAGTCAATGTTCATTTTCTTCCATGTTGGCTGCCATTTCGTTCTACCTTAAACGCCACAAGTGGAGTATTTTGAAGTCTAGGAAAATTGCATTTCGTCCCGTTACGAAGAAACCCAAGGAATAAAGTCGTTTCTAATCAAGCTAAAACCTAATACCTGTTCAATATGGTATAAAACTAGTAATAGAAAATAATAGTGTTGATGATCATTTGAAAACTTGTGAATTGGAAATGTGAAAAGCAAAAATCGAATGTAAAGTGAATAAAATATTGTACTAAACAAAACAAACATTGATTTTGATATTTTATCGTTTATTGATGGAATTCAACGATTAAACTTTTTATAACTTGGATTAGGATAGTTAACAAGTTCAGTTTAGCTGGCAGTGGGCAGTCACATATCGGTTTGGCCTGACCTACCGTGTGTTTGACCCCATCAGTTTTCTTGCTTAGGACATCATTCAGCTCAAACATTAACCCATAGCCGGTGACCTTGACCTGTAATGATTCAAATTAGGTTATCAGTTAATACAGTAAGGTGATAAATTCGTCTGTTCGAAGTAAACCCAAGAAACAGTCAAGTCCCCCTACCAGCAATTCAGAAATTATACTAAAACTTTTTGGCAAGGGCAGGTTGGGTGTACTTCGATCAGATTAAAGTTTAAGTCGACCATCAATATGGGGGTACTGGGAACTTATGAAGAAACATGGTTTTCACAGATAATTAGCTTTCTCGTCAGGCCAAAAAACTCTGAATTCGTTAAAGGTTAGGATTTTCGGAGGATCAAGTAAAAATGAGAATTCTGAATTGACTTTTCATTTAACCGTTTTAAGGAGGCGCAAATACTTTAACGTATTTTATTATCTCGTCCGAATAGTCTTTAGCAAGACCTCAGTAAATTTATTCATGGAATATTTTTACGTATTTTTTAAACTGAGTTGAGTTACCAATGAAAGTAGGATTCCAATCCGCCCACAGATCATATCACCACAATTGGAGCCAAGACAAAGCAAGTCAAGGCTCTTGGTGGTGCATGGCATGATATTTGATTCAGTTCCTCCGAATTTAGGCTGAGGATTCCTCAAATAGGAACAGCGCTCCAGCGACTGTATTTCTTCCGATTGGACACTCCAAACCGAACCCGAACACGCTTTATATTAATGTGTCCCGAATCCGAAGCATATTATTCCAGTCGCCTTTTCGAGTGACTTGAGCAAGGATAATGAAGGACCACACTAAATTATGGTCTCTGGATGACTCATAGTTCGTTCAACTGGAGCGAGACTCTGATAATCATGTTTAGAGTGATATCTACATGCAATGGACTTTTCGATTTGTCCAAGTGAACAATTGCCCAAATCGTCTTGGATTGGAATTGAATGATACTGAACTTAACCAAGCGAACACTAAATGATAGAGGAAATCATCAACTCACAAATAGATTTCTTTTCTGGACCGTAGACATGAGATTCGAAATGTGTTATTCTTTGCAAGAGCAGAAACCGAATCGACGAGTGATTTTGATTTTCCAAGATTCCGATCCGTACAAAATTGTTAGAGAAGTACAACCCATTCAGGTTTATATATTTCATTTATTTATGTTCTACAACTTAAATATTGTAAGAAATCCTAACTGCACTGTAACGTAAAGAATTAACAGTAAAAAGCGCACGTAAAGAGGGAATTCATGATTCATGGCAAGTCCTGATCAAACAAGCCAGATAATAGATTCACTAATTCATCAGAATCTAAAGTCCGGATGTGATGATAAACGGCGATAATGGGATAATAGGTTTACTCATGATTTAAATTCTATTCTAACTCAAATGGAATTTACAAAGAGAAAGTGTTGTTTTGTAGTAGTTTCCGAATCTTGAGAGATTAACTTATCCTAATTTACTCTAATACCAGGGTGCGCAGATGCGCATCAGTTTTCCCCCAAGCATTGTTAGAATTTATTTAAACATTTACGGAATTTAGGTGGAACTCCATTTCCGTGTCCCAACGGGAGCGAGTATAGTCCATTATTTTTCATTTCCAAGATTTCACCATCTCGTCTGCCATTTAGTAGACATGCCTTAGTAGAAGTCAACATCCGCAGTAAAGTCAATGTTCATGACGGGTCTGTTAATTAGAAAAATTCTTTTTGATTTAAAAATTTCAACTTTACAACTTTTTAAATTCAAATTACGGTGGAAGAGGAGGTGCAGCTTCCGCTTCTCCTTCCTGATGCATGAATATTTCAGATGGAGCCTGAGCCTGTGCCTGCGGTGGTTGATAAGTCGGTCTCAGCATTTTGCTTGGCTGAGGTCGAGCTCGAATTCTGGGATTAGGTGTACCCATTGGATTTCTGAAGACTGGTCCACCATCATGTCCTGGCGCTTGGAAACGATGAGGACGCGGTCCTCCTCCACGAGCCATCAATCTTGGGGGTTCTCCCATCCGAGGCATGGGGACGCGATATCCTCTAAACCCTGCTACAGGCAAGAAGTTGGGACTAGCCTCCTCACCTCCTTCATTTCCGTAGGAAAATCTAGGTGGAGGAGGGAGCATACGAGGCCTTGGCCCCGGGCCCATGATGGCTATGGATGGCGCACCTGGACGTTTCAACATTGTTGGAATATAATTTCTGGGCAAATTCACTCCAGAAGCAGCCAAGGCCTCAACAACTGCCTTTTTCCCACTTGTCATTCTGTATCTCCCTCCTCGTTCTTTTCGTACAAAGTCCTTTTTAGCATTACTATTGATGCTAGTACCCTCGTGTTCCATTTTCAGCGGTGGCGGCGGATAAGGTTCACCTGGAGCAACTTGCATAGGTGGTGGCTGCGGCAGATTTTGTTTTGGTTGTTGGTAAGATCTCTTTGGCGTCTGCTGAGGTTTTGGATGCTGAAAATGTCTCTGTTGTTGTCTTTGTGGTTGAAAATATCTGTGTGCCATTTGCTGCCGAAACCTGGCATTCACATTCGTTGGCATAGGCGCAGGGTCAGGCCTCTTAGGCGCGTTGTAGCCAAAAGGCAATTCATCGCCATTGCCGTAATTATCCTCGCCAAAATCTAGGCAATTTATGTACACCATGAGCTAAAAATTATTTCACTCATTTTAATAATACAAAGTTTTGAGATACCTTCATGCAAGGAATATCCTCCACCAAAGTCCTCGTGACCATGATCGGCATAATTCATATTATAATCATCGTAATACTCTTGTCCCGTCTGATCTTGTTGCATGTTCCAGTACTGAGACTCCTCTCCACCCCCGTAATCATAACCTTCTTCGTAGTAATTATTTTGACCATAGTACTGCTCAGCAGGTGGACCGCGGTTGAAGTGACGGGGAAATGATGATCTTTGCGCCTGTGGCGGTTTTCCCGATCTAAGGACAAATAGTTTAATTTAGATTAATACTACAAAATAAAACAGCCTGATAGGTTATCATTTAAAAACTCATGCATACCTGTACTTCTGTGGATCTCTCTCTCCTCCAGGAACTGGAGTCTGTTTCAAATTCACCTTGACAGCCTCTACAGCAAGAATTTTCCCCTCAAGATTAAAACCGTTCATTTCATTGATGGCAGAACGAATATCTCCAGTTGCTTCCAAGGTCTGTCATATGTGTCAATAAATTGAATGATGTCAATGTCAGAAGTCAGAAGAGCTCGTACACTTGCTTTTTTTTCTTTAAACCAATAGAAACTTACCACAATTGCAGTCCCCATTCGAATTTCACATTCCAGTACCAATCCAAATTTTTGAAACAGGGAGCGAAGGATTCGTGGATTCACTGCTTTGTCAACATTTTTGACACTAAGCTTCATTGTTGGAATATTCGGAGGTTCAACATTATTTGAAGGAGTGACAGAAATTACGTTTCCGTCGATAGATTTTCCATTCAGCTCCTTGATAGCAGCGCGCCCGCATTCCTCTTCTTCCATATGCTATTCAAAATCGAGAGACAATTAAACACATTTCTTCTAAACATTTAACTCTATCTAGGCAGATTGTATAATTAATTCATCGTAGTGACTCACCACAAAAGCATATGCCTTTCTGAATACTTCACATTCCACGATTCGTCCAAATGGTTCAAACATAATTTTCAGCTCAGCCTGTGTCATATCCTTTGGCATATTGCTGATATGGATTTTAAATGTTTTGACTCGTGTCGTCATTTTGGAATATGCAGGCTGATAACCTTAAAATAATAAAAAGTGAACATATACGAGCGTACTATACTATCGTACTATGCGTTAAACTTCTTCTTGAATTTAGAATTAGAATTATTTCAAAATGAGAGAAGAATATTAATATTAGCTTAATTACCTGTAATAAACTTGTGTTGCACTCTCAGCTTTAAACGGGGCTCGGACTCGAGCTGAGTTATTTTGTAAACTATCCACTTGCTCCTCTAATTCACTGACCAATTTAATCTAAATTGAGAATTTTGACTTGATTCCAGCCAGATATGTTCGTCGTGTCGTGGAACTTGTTGTTTCATTCAAGGGTCAAGACGGATGACGAAAACAGGAAAACAAAATTAAAAAGCAAGGAGAGGCAATGAAGTTCAAACGCAGAGTAATTCTGCGCGGCCTTCCGACTTCACTGCTTCAAAGGTGTATCAATAGACATTTCAATATTTTAACAAGAATGGAACACCCTTCTGATTTTAATATTTAATGGGTTGCAAAATTTAATTATTAATTTTGCCATTAGTATAATGATCACCAATTTTGGAAACTCGTCTCCTTGTGTTCAATACAAAATATCTTGCTTATGTGTATGGCGGCATGGCATAAGCATTACTACTTCCGGATTTCAGGCGTGTTTTTACTAAATCCGAAATCGCTAGTAAAGATTACCTATTTTTAAGTTAATAGATTACATATTACTAGATTACTCCAAAAATTCGATCATGATTATGATTACAGATTACTGAGTTTCAGAAAACTAATCTGATTAATGATTACTACTCAGATTACATTTTAGTTTTAGTTTGACAAAAATTATTAGTAAGGGTTTTTGTTGCATGTTTATAAGTTTCTTGGGTGTATAGTTTTACCTTCGAACTCTTGAATTTCCGGGGAACGATTATTTTCACCGTTCATTTCAAAAACAACAAAATCTCACAGCAAAAAGTAAATGCACAGCGCATTCGGGACTTTGAATGAAAAGAAACTGAATTTTGGTTCCATATAGCATTGGAAATCTGTGATAATTCAGCGAATTCAGTTCTGTAAAAAAATGTTTTATTAACTACAACAATAAAGGATCACAGATTTAAATTTCAAGACTAAAAATATAGTTTGGAGTTTGTTTATATGCATTAATTAATATTGACTGGTCTAAGTCCAAAAAGTGTACTTGTTAGTTGTTGTCTGCCCAAAATGTTTTTATTACTTTGCCGTATTCTTTGCATGCATTTGTAGAATTCTTAATGATTCCAGAGTTCACCTCTTCTGGCAAAGTCTAAAGTTCGCTAATGCTGACTGTTAGCTTTTAATAACAAACGCTGACTGTGTGTATGCATGATAAGATAAATCGTCGTTGCTTGAGCCTGTTAGTGTGGGTGGCCTTGGTTTTAGCAAAACCTGTAAATATAAACGAATACATGTGTTCAATAGCATTGGCACTGGCACTGGACTTGGACCACTTAACCCGGCTCAACTGCTTTGGACTTATTTCACAAGTCAAGTTTTTCGCATATAAAACCGCATGCACGAAATTCGTACTTTATCAATCTCATTTGAGAGTACACAACCACAACTCAACAAATCTTTAAGAAATTCAACATTTCCATTACAATTTTCTAAAGTCTACTTGTACCATTAGCTCCAAATCATGGCAACTACAAAGGTGAGAATATTTTGGGCATTCATTTTCAAAGATTTTGATTTAATTGTGCATTAATTGATTTTATTTTCATTTTTGCTTTACAGGCTTTGCGTGCAGCACAACGGTGCATTAGCATGAATTCTCAAAGAGGAATGGCAAGTGCTGCTGAAGCACAAGCACGAGCAGCTGCGTCTTTGCAAAATTCAGACAGGGGATACAATTTTGGTAAGTTGCAAATTTTTGTCCAAAAATTTTCAATTCGTCGTAGATTGATTTGCAAATCATTTTCATATTATTTTCTAATTCGTACAGAACTGACAGAAACACAACAAGAGCTTCAACAACTAGTACGAAAATTTACAAAAGAAGAAATCATTCCAAAGGCAGCTGAATATGACAGGACAATGGAATATCCGTGGGAAATTGTCAAGAAAGCATGGGATCTGGGGATCTTGAATGGACTTGTTCCGGAAAAATATGGTCAGTAAAGTTTTCTCTATTTTATTTTGGCATACTAGAAATTCACGATCAGTTTTCACAACTTTACTGACTTCTCAGGTGGACCAGGCCTAGGAGTTTTTGACTATTGTATCATTTCTGAAGAATTGGCTTACGGGTGCTCTGGAATTCGGACTGCGATTATGAACCCTGGTTTAGCCTCATCTCCAGTTCTTCTTGCTGGAACTGAGGAGCAAAAGAAAAAATATGTTGGGCGACTTTGCGAAGAACCCATCATGGCTGTAAGTGCACATTAATTTTGTCCAATTAACTAATAGAAAACAAAGGCAGAGAAATTAACTAACAAATTTGTGCCATCACAGAGTTATGCAGTTACTGAACCCGGGGCTGGATCTGATGTCGGAGGAATAAAAACAACAGCCGTCAAAAAAGGAAATGAATGGGTAATCAATGGACAGAAAATGTGGATTACAGGAGGAGGAGTCGCCTCTTGGTATTCTGTCCTTGCCCGCACTGACCCTGATCCCAAAGCTCCCAAAAGCAAAGCATTTACCTTTTTTGTCGTTGATGCTAAAACTCCTGGAATTACCCCGGGTAGAAAAGAAATCATGATGGGACAAAGATGTTGCGACACAAGAGGAATTACATTTGAAGACGTTGTAGTCACAAAGGATAATATTTTGGGAGAAGTCGGAGCAGGTTTTGGACTTGCAATGTCAACTTTTGACAAAACTCGACCACCGGTATAATTAATAATTAATTACAAATGTAATTGTTAAAAATATACTAAATTTTATTCTTTCCGTATTAGGTCGCAGCTAATGCTACTGGACTTGCTCAGAGAGCTCTTGACGAAGCCACAAGATACGCCATGGAGAGAAAGACTTTCGGAACTGCAATCATTAATCACCAGGTAAATTTGACTTCCGCTATTATTCTCAAAATAAAAACGTCAATGGGTTGTCGACACGGAATTTTTCTTAAATAGGCAATTTCACATATGCTAGCTGATATGGCCATTGGTGTGGAAGTCTCTAGACTGATAACCCGGAGAGCTGCTTGGGAAATTGACCAAGGGCGGAGAAATACTTATTATGCATCAATTGCCAAAGCAATTGCTGGTGACACCGCCAATAAATGTGCTGCTGATGCTGTTCAGGTAATATCGAATTTTTTTAAATTTCTTACTGAATTGAGTGATTTGACACTTGTCTAATTTTATTTACAACAGATTTTCGGCGGAAACGGTTTCAATACTGAATATCCAGTGGAGAAATTGATGCGTGATGCCAAGATCTTCCAAATCTATGAAGGTACAACTCAAATTCAGAAAATGATTGTCACACGTCAGCTGATTGAGCGATCTCGGGAAAATCTTTAAGCATTTAATTATCAGTTTCAATTTTATTTGAACAAAATGAATACTAAAGTAATTTTTAAATTATATCTTCTGTTTTGTAATCTTAAGGAATATGAATGGTTCAGAATTATTTTATGCCAAAATACCAATGGAGAGAATGTCAAACATATTTTTTGTAAATTATTGTCGCTGTGATGAATAAAATAAAATTCACTACACCAAATGTTTTATGTTCGGGAGATTTTCGCTTCTCCTTCGCCTTTGCCTTAATTTGTCCAATAATACGGGTCTGACGTCAAAAGGGTACATGAAGTCAGAACTGGACAAGATGTTCTTATAAATGACAGATCAATGCCAAAGTAATAATTTCCATTTGAGATTTGATACGTCCATTCTAATCAGTACAAGTGCAAGTCAACAAGATTGAATTGATGACATTTACATGTAGTCAGCTAATTTTTGTTTTTTAGCCACGAATGAAAAACATTATGCAAGCAAGCAACACACTACTCTTGGTCCGACAAAAACAGAACCCTTCTCAAAGTCAAGTGTAACACTGACGGTGCAAAAAGCTTTTTGTGCACCCGGCTCTCAAGTGGAATTAAATTGACCTTGCCGTTGTCGTTTCATTACATAACAAACGGACAGACTTGGTGGTGGGTGTCTTTGTACACATTATTTTCGAAAGCATTCAAGAATATGATCACATTTAATTTAAACATTGACCATGAATTGTATGCATGTGTCCGCAGATGTTATTTGATAGGAGATATCAATACGATGATATTAAAAGGACCCCACATCGCTTTCATTTAATTCAGTTGACTCTAGGTCGTCAAATCGGTTGCAATCATGGTCCTCCTCATTCTTGTGGCAATACTCGTTGTAGTAATTGCCAGTTTAATTTTATATGCTCGTTGGAATTATGGGGTTTTGGAAGCTATGGGTATCCCAGTGGTCAAACCTCATTTTTTGCTTGGCAGCACTTACGATGTTCACAAAAAAGTTACAACAGCAGAGGATATTGCCCGATTTACTCAACTAGGGCCAGTTTATGGGGTAAAATTAAATTTTTGGCCAAAAATGCACAAATAAATTAAATATTGTAATTATTTCTTAAGGTTTACGAAGGACGAGAGCCCCAAGTGCATATTTGTGACCCAGACATCATCAAGTGCGTCCTCGTCAAGGATTTTGAGCACTTCAATGCTAGAAGAAATATTGACTTCGGGAGTCCACTCATGAACGAAATGCCTGATTTTTTCCCAGACGTTGCAAAATGGAGATTTGTTCGTCAAATGACAACGGCAACCTTAACACCAGCAAAAATCAAAGGAATGAGTTCTTCCATGAAGGAATGTTTTGAAGATTATGCCGATGACATGAAGAAAAGTTTGAAGGACTCAGGGAACTTCATCTCTCAACATTGACATTAGACAGTAAGTTCTCATTTTCTAAAAGCGAACGGGCAATAGATCATATCGATTTTGGTGTATTTGTTTAGATCAATTTTCACAATGCTCACGGACATGATCACCAGATGTGTGTTCAGCATAAAAATTGACAACAAGAATGATTTCAACAATCATTTTGTCCAAATTGTGAATCGATTAGTCAATGGAGACGATAGCGATGTTACCCCGAATCTTATGCTTCCACTCTCTCGTAAGAAATTAAAGCTCGATCTATCTTTTAATTAATGAGAAATTAATTTATTTTTATATACTTGACAGTTTCATTTCCGTTTTTGAAGCGTTTTCTTCCTCAAATTTTCAACCCTAAGGCCGGGGATGACTTTGTCAAAGTCTACAGGGAAATTCTTGAAAATCGCAAGCGCTCTGGCCGTAAGGAAAAAGATTACACAGAAACCGTTCTCAGTTGGATGGACAAATTAGATTCCCCAGAATATAAAAAAGTAAATGTCCACGAATTAACCCTCATGATGAATGCCCTTGTAATTTTCTTCGCTGGCCAAGATCAAATCAGTACCATTATCACATACGTCTTTTACCAAGCTAGCAAAAATCCAGAGATTGAAGAGAAGATTTTTGAAGAGTTGGACGCATTTTTGGTGAGACACAAAGGACAAATTGAATATGAAAACTTGAGCGAGCTGACTTATCTATCGGCATGTATCCAAGAATCCTTGAGATTAGTTCCATTTTTCATTCGTATTGAACGTGTCTGTACTAAGGACTGGGAACACGAGAGTGGACTCAAGATTAAGAAAGGAATGCCAATCATGGTCCCAATTTGGGCTGTGAATCGACACCCAGAATATTTTCCTGATCCTGAGAAGTATAACCCAGACAGATTTTTACCAGAAAACAAAGCTAAATTGCATCCATATGCCTTTACATCTTTTGGGCTTGGACCAAGGAATTGTATTGGGATGCGATTTGCACTCGACGTTTTGGTTTTCTTGGGAGCACATGTGTATCGAGATTTTACTTTCCGAACAAGCAAAGACTCAAAGGTCAATTTTCTCCCAGGATCCTTGTTTCTTGGCTATTGTGACCCTCTTCGTATGGATATAATGAAGAGGGATTCAAGAATGCAAAATCGCACAGCATAATTTCTAGGCTTACTCTAACTGTACAACCACGTTATTAAAAAATCATAGCGAATCAATTTTCAACGCGCAAACTTAACTCTTGCTAAACTCTTGCATTAAAACGAAATTACAGTGAAATACTAATTGCATATTTTCCAATTGTGAATAAATTTGAAGCTTTCACATCCAAATTTCCATATAACGTTTACTGAATATTACAAGCAGCTGAACCAGACTCATTTTTAGGCGTAGCCGTTGAAGCCGTCGTTGTTGCTCCTGCAGTCGCTCCAGTCACAATCGATGCTTTGCGAGCTGCAGCTGCAATAATGGACGTTGCAGTTGAAATTGTTGTTGGTTGCTGCTGTTGTTGGGTCGCACCAGTGTGACTCGATAATGCAGTGGCTGCAACAGAAAGCCTCTTAGGCAATTGACTTTGGACAAGGGCGTGTTCTCGTATTCTATGTTTAGCATCAGGATTCAAGTGATAAATTGCACAATTTGTAAAGCACGTTTGGACCTGAAGGATAATTTAGAAATTAAAATTGTCTTTCATTAAAATTAAAATTTGAATTGACTCACGGATTCCCCTGATTTGGCTGATACGACAAAAGGTAGTGGGATTCCAAATTCCTGAGCAAATCTTGTATGCCCATCCAAACGAACAGCTCGCAAATGCTCTAAATCTGATTTGCAACCCACCAAGGCCATTGATGCTTCGGATTTGTCAATTTTAAATGCTTGAAGAATTTCAATCCACTTTCGTAATTCATTCAAGGAGGCCATATTGGTCACATCATAGGCTAGCATAAATATCTGTTACATAATTAAAACTTAATAATTTAAAACTGAAACCATGCAATATAAAAATCAAAATTACATCTATACTGCTGGTGAGATATATGTTCAACATTTTTGAATTGATCGCACTTCCTCCAATATCCAAAATTATGAGGGTGGCCGTTCCCAGTGGTTTAATTGTCATTCGTCTAGATGCAAAATCCACACCAGGAGTTGGGTTGTAAATGCTTCCTTGGAAAGAATTCTCTGTGAATCTTTTTATGATGCAAGTCTGTTAGGAATGGTAATAAGATAAAAATATTTTACTCAGATGGAATGAAATTGTTTAATCGGACATTTTCGCACATTTTCTGGTTATGATAGGAAGTATGAAATTTTACTGGATTGGTTACCTTTCCAATGGAGCTGGCTCCAATGACGGCAATCCGTGTAATAAGATAAAAATATTTTACTCAGATAGAATGAAATTGTTTAATCGGACATTTTCGCGTTGTGATAGGAAGTATGAAATTTTACTGAATAGGTTACCTTTCCAATGGAACTGGCTCCAATGACGGCAATCCGAACCTGTTTTCCGTCTAATTCCATTTTAATTTTAATTCTAACCACTGAGATATTTACATTAAGTCATTCTTGATAATAAGAGTTTGGAAATGTCCTGATTTAAAAATTCAGTTGGTTCATCTTGCCCAGCTAGATAGAGAAATAAACACGGTAATATTATCGATTATTTCGACACTTATGTTGTGAAATGAGTCCCTAGCTACGTACCCAAGAAACCCACCTGTGCTTTCGCTTAAATAAAGCGAATTACTCGGTTTGCAAAGTCTTAAATCGATTGGGTGTACTGACTCTTCGATAGCATTTTATTTTTAGCACTGACTCAAACTGTAAAGAAATCAGAATTTTTGCAAGATCTCTGACACCGATCTCTTTCTAGTAATAATTCCACGGCACAGTACATTTTCCGAATTTTTTTATTGTTAATTAAATCGGTGATTTAACTGTAACAGTGAATTGAGAACAAAGAAATTTAATAGTCAAATTAGCTAAAAAGAACGCATTTACTTGAAACTTAGTCCTAGTCTTGAAATTCTAACTATCTATAATTTAAGTCTAGTTACGTGTTGATTTATCTTGTATATTCCCAAGAGATGACGTCAAACGCTAATCAATTAACATCAAATCATTTTCTCAAAATTAGACCAATTTCACTAAAGTTAGAGTAAACAGTATGGAGGTTATTTTTACAAGGCTTAATAATTAAAAGAACGAGTGAAAATTGAACAGGATAGACAATTCAATTGATTAATTCTCAGCAGAGATTGAAAGAATGTTCTCATTTAGGCGTAAAAGTTGAGACACAAATCCTTCATCGTGTATAATTCTTCCGAGTGCATTCAACGTCAAAAGGAGCTTGCCTTTCTTCAAACCCATTTGGAATTCACATTCACGAATCTCAGGGGTATCTTTAAAATTCTTGACAAGGGCCAATTTCATAGTGTGACGAGTTTTGTTGTTGTTCATGTAAAATAATGTCACATTGGCTCTTTGCTGTCAAAACAAAATAAAACGAAATGTAATTCATACAATCTCAACTTCTCCACCTGATTTCACACAAATGCAGGACAACTCACCGGATTTATAGCAAAATAGAGCCCTGCTAAAATATTTCCCTTTGGATCACGGCGTAAAATTGATTTGAAATCATAGACCAAGTTTCGGCGCTCTGCTACATCAATTGCGCTCTGAAAAGCGCTGCGCACGTAGATGAGGCTCGTGTAGCATTCCTGAATTCCCTTCTTGGTTTCAGTAGCAGACCAACCGATGTAATTTTGATCCATCCACGTGTATTCGTACTCCTTCCTAACACGCTGATCATCTCCTTGTGTAAATAATCCTAGAACATAAATGTATACAATTAGATTTACGATGGGGATAAAGTCCATAAGACACATGCTCAATCTAGTAATTTATTTACCAGTGTTTGGATACAATCCATCTTGCATGACAGTTACGACCCGAGAGACATGGTAGCCTGGATCTAGAAGGAGGAATCCTTGTCTTCCTGTAATTGAATCTCCGATACGGATCTTGAGGCAAACCAGAACATGTTCCTTTTCTACTACTTTCTTGTCTGGAGGAACATTTTGCACATATGCGCCAATTGTCTCGATACTCTGAAAATTGGTAGTCAAACATTTGTACATGGGAATTGGGAATGAAAAATGATTACAGTATCTCTTAATCGATAGCTCAATTTGCTAAGAAATTTCCACTGACCTCTTCGCATGAAACGATGTAAAACTTTTTTGCTGATTCCAGATGTTGAGGAAGGAAGTTATTCAAGCGATGAATTAATTCGTAGGCTAATCCAACACAGGTGTAATGGCATGGCGTGATGGGAGGTTGATATTCTCTGTAGAAAGAGTCCAAACTGTCGATCTTGGATTTCCTGAATGCTCGGTAGAATCTGAATAGAATAAAAAAATATGTTTAAATTTGAGCTTCGACAAAATGTAACATCAAGGAAAGGCTATCCATATATCCGAAAATTTAAAAAATTCTTAAACAAACCTTATGAAATTGTCCGTCGTGTTGTACTTGTGCGCCGCAACAGTTTGTTGGGACACAAGTTCGACGAGACCAGCAAAGCTTTCATATTCGGTGACATCTTTAAAATGAGCTTCCTCGGATAATTGATTTCCCCAGATTGGAAAAGGAAGCGGGCGTTCCTCTGGCCAAACAACTTCCCCGAAATTCGAGTCTTGTTTGGTCCAGAGATTGCTGATCAAGTCATGCTGATTCCTGGGGGTAACTTCCTGAGCGGGGGGTGCTAGAGAATTGATCTGCTCACGGTATAAACGTGAGAGTCCGCCTTGGAGGCCGGTTCGGTCCGAGTTGAGGTTGTACGAGTCAGCTTGGCCACTCGCACGCCCTACGATTGTTCCAAGACAAAGAGTCGAAGACATTTCCTTGTTCTTCTCCAAATATTAATCCTTTTTCTTGTTCCCTTTGTTTCCAATAATCTGAAATTAGGCAAATTATGTTACTAAAATGAACAAGGAATAATAAATCTTATTAAAATTGCTTTAATTAGAATTTATAAAGCTTGTAAAGTATTAACCTCTCTTTGCAGTGAACAATAGATTCAAATTAGCTAAGACTGAGACCGAAATTTTATTTTATTGTATAGTTTGGCCTAATTCTAAAGGCACGATTGTGTCCGTCTCCGAAGTAGACGAACGAATAGAGGATGAGGAAATGTGATTAGGCCTATTTATAATAGAATTGCTAATGCCCCATCACCCACAACAGCATTGGTTTTTGTTTTTGCGAATTGGGGGCGTCCATAGTCCATCCCGAATGACGCTAGTTTGCTATTTTCTATCTAAGTTTGCACAAGTATGTCACGGCAAAGGATAGAATACGCAGAAACAGGTCCATGCTTTTTAACACAATTAGCCTCGTTGCGGTCCATGTCATTTTATTATTCTCCGTAAGGTACCATCACAAGTGATTTTATTTCTCGGACAAAGTGCGTCATGTCATATCAGTACCATTTACTGGCATTTACATTTATTATTCAAAACAAGTAAACTGATTTGTTCTGGTTCTAATGAGCCTCGAACGCCACATGGCAAACAAATAATAAAATTCGTGATTCTACTCATATAGGATCAATTTCATTAGATACAGGGTATGGGGACAAATTGTATTTTATTTCCTAGGCTTGACACACGAGTAATGCAACGACTAAAATAAAAAGATACCAGACCATTGCCATGCAATGTGCAAGCTATGGCTAATGCTAAAGAGCTAAGCTGAGGAATGACCTGATTCAATGCTTAACTACGAGAGCTTTGCAAATAACCGTGCATGTCCAGTCGATGAGTCAGTTTCCTTTAGTCAAACCGCACGTGCTATATCAGTACCATTTACTGGCAATGGCAATGGAAAGGAAGTTAAATATCCGAATGGGAATAAGTACAGGCCTAGACTAGACATTGTTATCAGCATCTGAGTCATGATTTATTATTCAAAACAAGTAAACTGATTTGTTCTGGTTCTAATGAGCGTCGAACGCCACATGGCAAACAAATAATAAAATTCGTGATTCTACTCATATAGGATCAATTTCATTAGATACTAGGGTATGGGGACAAATTGTATTTTATTTCCTGGGCTTGACTCACAAGCAATACAACAACTAAAATAAAAATATACCAGAACCAGACCATTGCAGTGGAAGCTATGGCTAATGTTAAGAGCTAAGCTGAGGAATGACCTGATTCAATGCTTAACTACGAGAGCTTTGCAAATAACCGTGCATGTCCAGTCGATGAGTCAGTTTCCTTTAGTCAAACCGCACGTGCGATTTTTTTTTGCAACATGCTCATTTCGCAATCGCATTCCAATTCTGTCTGTCTCGCTCTTGTCCGATATTGATTTACTTCCGCTTATGTCAATTACGAGGACAGAAACTCGCAAGGATTATTGGCACATGGACCAGATGTCCATCATTTTATGATTTTGTTCCAGATCGATCCAACCGACTGAATTAAATTATATCATTTTTAAGTGGCGCGTGTATTTTGAGCTATGTCAGCCTGTCTTAAAATTAGACAAGCAAGCATTTAAGTTCCAAGCATGACGTGGACTCGTGTGAATAATTAAACTAAGCAGTTCTAGCTGAGCTGAATTTACCTATCGTTACTTATGTTTGTCTGAGTTCTATTTAACTACATAAGAGACAAGACTTGAATGATAAAACCAAAAATAAACCACTTAAAGACATGTATGAGACAGGAGAGCTGACAAGTAATAAGAAAACTAGAATAAAGCCACAAAGCTAATAATGCCATACAATGTCGCCTTGTCTTATCCCTTCGGCTTGGCCTTTACACGTCTATCATTCTCTTGCGACATCCACTATTATTTGTAACATGCCTCGCTTCCATTTCAAACACAAATTGCGACATTGGTATATCCCGAAGTCATTGTCTTCTTAAGCCGTCATGTAATACGGCATCGAAATAAATTACCCGATATAAACTAACTTCCCTTTCAGTACATATTCGCTGATATGGAATTTTAGGGGTAATTCTTCTATATGAGAAAATCGCTTTGTCTTTTGTCAATTACTAATCCTGACAATGGAAATGGAATGGATGATTTTTGAATTTTGAAGTTTGGACTTTAGATGTAACATATCCTTACATTAATGTATTTTCGCATCGACTTCCGTTCCAAGTCACATTTTTGGTCTTTAACATTTATAGCAGACCTTGTATGGGCCCCAAAGTTGGACTCAGAAATCAAGTTCTAAAGATTATTTTGCGCAGTATTCCGTCCTTTACAGACGACATTCATGGGGAAAAGGTAAAGGGTAAGGAGTCGAGTTGATTGGCACTTGAAAAACCATTTGGCATTTTGGCAATTTTAGTGCATGCTTTTGAAGCAAGTCGTACCGTAGAGACATTTTTTGTTTTGGGCTTCTCGGCGCAAAAATATCCACAACGTT
>WJEZ01001026.1:0-20584 GCA_009869925.1 Thalassaphorura encarpata | reverse complement strand
TTGTTTATTGAGTGGCCTTTATATAGGAGTATAGGAAAAATGTATTTATAGAATTTAAGAACTTTGTGTAAAATAGATTTAAGAAGGAAATTTTAGGCAGTCACTCGTTGGAATCTGGACAAGTAAGACGTCCGTAATTTTCTCTCTAGAAAATAAATAATTTGTAGACTGAAAATATTTGTAAGTTGAAATTTGGAGACTTGAAGACTTAAGTCTGTTAATAAATCAGAAATTGTTAAAGTTAACTCTTGTGTTGGGTGCAAAGTCATTAAGAGCTAGCATAGCCTTATAGAGTTCAACCCTCGTCATATCCTGTGCTGCCTGTTAGGATTCCAAGAAGAGGAACCTTTCTGGGGTTAGTTGGAATAGGCGAGCAATTTTTGAGTGAAGTGATTCCAAACATTAGGATTTACGACCCTAGTGAGAGAGACTCATCAGTTCGGTCAGCGTAGCCTTTCGCAGCGTAGGTTGCATGCTCATCTGAGTTATCGAAGGGGGTTGCGCCGAATTCAGGCACTCATAATTATAAATTATAATACTAGATACAATAATAACGTCAATTCTTTTGGAAATACTTCTTTAAGCCGATTAAGAGTCATGTCTAACTACCTTCCTATGAAATTGTTTACAAATGATTTGTTATTTAGTGCGTAGTATAACTACTCAGAGATAATTAATTTGTGCAAGCAAGCATGTGACTGTTTAATGAAAACATGGAAAAGGCAAAACACAATTTTATCATGAGTGGAATTAACTAACTTTGTAAAGGTCAACACAATAGCCATTATAGGAAAAGTCTACGGTAAAGGTCGTAACACAAAAATATGGTTCAGAAGAGCAAGTAAAATAAAATCGTCGAGGACGAAAGAAGAAGCTGAGAACAGGATATCAGACTAAAGTTAAATTAAATATCAATGAATACTGTATTATACTAACAAAAACAAGACTGAGGATTCAAGAGAAAGTAAATAATTTATTTTTTAAACAGATGAAAACAATAAGATTAGCTTAACGTAAGTTAATACTCTTACTATATTGAGGATAGACATCACAAGTTTTTATTTCCAGCAGTGACAAGTTTTGAACTTTGGCATTTTGACGAGTTTCTTAGAAAATTCTTTTCAAAACAGATTCAAGAATTTGGAAACTGAGCGAAAAGCCGTTGAGATATTTGATTAAAAATTTGAGAAGGCCTCAGCTTAGTGTTTGGTTATTGTTAGAAAAATGAAATTGTTGTCATGCAAATGAAGTAGTCGTGAAGCGCAAGCAAAATTTTGTTCACCTTTTGTTTTCCTTGTCACTTTTGAACGAAACAAAAATTTTAAAAACTAAGAGTGGTTTGCACATCTAGAGGTCGAGATCTGTCGATTGGCGTAGAGTTTTTGAAAATCGATTAGGAACTCAGGGAGGAGATGTGGTTACAAACCGAAATTAAGCAGCACCATTTTGAAGTATTGACCGTGAAACGCGACTGTTGTTGCTTCCCCACAAACAAGGTCGCTTTGGTTATATTCAGTTTATATCCGCTTCCATTTGATTCGATTTATATAGTTAGGCCCCTAATACCCTGGGCCTACCCTATCGTCCAAAGCACGCCGGGGGAGCCAAAACTGAAACGCTCAAATCCGAGGAGTTTTTCGATTTGGTCAAGAATTGCGACCTGTAGAGCGCACACAGACCACGGGGCGCCCAATCGCATAGACGAGAATGCTCGCGCATTTCGTCAATAAGACAGAAAACGTAAAATTTAAGAATGAGTAATCCAGTAGCTTAGCTGCTTTGTTTGATGAATATGATATAATGTTGCTGGGCAAACCAATTTATCGTAGATTACTATTTCCATTANAATAAGACAGAAAACGTAAAATTTAAGAATGAGTAATCCAGTAGCTTAGCTGCTTTGTTTAATGAATATGATATAATGTTGCTGGGCAAACCAATTTATCGTAGATTACTATTTCCATTACTTGGACAAATATTAATTGGTATTTCATGTTGGCTCATGAGTTTGAATATATATATCGCAAAATCGAGTGATGGGATTTATGACGAAACTAGGAAAATTTGTCAATACTTGGAAGCATGTGCTTCCAATATATTAGTTGAGTGATGGCCATTTCAATTGCACTGTAATGCAACTAGATCTATCGTGAAGCGCAGAAGTAGTTTTGTCAACATTTTTAGTTTAATTTTAACTTTCAACTGAGAAATATTTTTAAACCTAGCGAACCTTATTCCTGGTATCTCGGGCGAGATCTGTCGATAGGCGTAGAGTTTTTGGAAATCCGTTAAGAACTATAGGAGGAGATAGATCCACAAGCCGAAATTAAGCAGCACTATTTTGGACCATTGTGAAACGCGATTGTAAATTCGCTTCCCCAGAAACATGGTCGCTTTGACTATATTCAGTTTATACGCGCTTCCATTTGATTCAGTTGATATAACTAGGTGCCCGAATCCTTGAGCGTAGCAAGTCGCCCAAAGCACACCGGCGGAGCCAAGGGCTGAAACGCTCAAATACGAAGAGTTTTTTGATTTGGTCAAGAATTACGACCTGTAGAGCGCGCACAGACCACGGGACGCCTAATCGCATAGACGAGAATGCTCGCGCATTTCGTCAATAAATAAGGCCAACTCAGCAACCTAAACACTTATGATTTTCACAACTGAACAACGAAGTTGATTTATTTTCAAAAGACTTAGAAAGTACTAAAAACTGACAGTAGACTCAAAAAGGGACTTAACACTACTGCCAAAAACTTTAAGTCTCAAGTCTCGACTAAAACAAGTCTCCAAACGAAAACAAACTATAAAAACGTCCTTTCAGTACGACTTCCAAAGAGTGACTAAATATTATTTACAGCTACTCTACATCAAGTTCTTAAGTCTATTTATAAATATTCTGGAACCTTCTATATTCACTTAGATACTATAAATATTAACCTCACATAAGGTACAGTTAAACTAAGTCCACTACATCGACTCGGAAGCCTAAGTCTAGGTCTAAGTCCGTGTCTCACAAACCGCTCCGGGGCATGGCGAGTCTAACTCTAAGTCCATATCCATAAGTCCCTCACGCAGTCCAATTTGAGTGGGAAGTCCCAGTCTAAGCCTACATTCATAAGTCTTCCACACACTCCCATCTGAGTGGGAAGTCCTAGTCCGAGTCTGTATTCACAAGTCTCCCATACCCTCCAATCCGAGTGGGAAGTCCCAGTCCGAGTCTATCATGTCCAATCTGTTCCATCCACCAACACTCTCACAAGTCCTAGTCTCAGTCCCAAGTCCACCACTGACCAACCTATGTGGGAAGTCCCAGTCCACGTCTGCTGGGTCTATGATTCGATCCTTTTACAACTCCTTTCCCGTCCAGCAAATAATTCCTAAAGTATTACAATAACACTACATCTAAACTCTCCTTATGCTCGGCAACATACATTGTAATATATTTTGGGGCCCGTGACATATTTTGTAACTTTTTCAAGCCTACTGAGGATTTTGTTTGAACTGTTAAAGTCCTGTCGACAATTAAGGCCATAATAAAACATGTAATTATGTCTACTGTGATAAATATTGAAATAATAAAAGTCTCGTGAACTCTGAGTACACAATAGTTGAATACTGTAGTAAGGACGCAACCAGCGCCAATAACAAATGGCATCAGATACCGACTCATTCCATTCAATTCGTCGATCAGAATTTGAAAAGGTCTATAAATTTTTTTTCCACTTTTTAAATGCATGTAATGGCGCAGGTAAGTGGCTTTCTCTAGAAGTTCAAAATATAAATGTCAAGAGGTGTCTACACAATGAATTTTGTGAACACTAACACTTACGCTATTTCAGCAGCTATATCGATTCCAATGGTAAGAGGAGGGAAACCAGTTACCGTGTACATGGCAAACGCGTTTAGAAAACTCGCACACATCATGAATTGAATAAAAGCATATGCCACAATATAGGAGAAAGTTCCAAGCATCCATTTTAGTTGACCTTCGTCATTTGCAACACTCTCACTGACTGGTAATAATGTTGAAAAGAAATGAAATTGACAATTTAGGAAAAATAGAAGTAAACCAGCTTGACATTTGAGTAAGTAGCCCATCCGAAGCAGAAATATTAGGTAGGAATAAAATTTCAACCTGGTGCGATTATACTTTTTCGTTCCAACATGTCGACCTATCAAATGAAATTGTAATTTTAATAAGACATTCCCAATTTTTATTGTGTTTTTACTCTTACCTCGAAATCTTCGACGAAAGTTGTTGAACCGAAAAACTAAAAGGAAAATAGGATCTGCTCTTGATAATGTAGGTGAAAGATCCCCAGAAGTGTACAAAGCGCTGTAAACAATAATCTAAGGTAGAAAAATATTTCACGAAATTCCTTTCGCCAATGTGAAGTCCAAATTTCTCTAATAAATGATGAGATGGCAAGGGCGTATGCTATAAGGAATATTCGTGTAGTTATTTTCCATCGAAAACGATGCAGATCCAAACGAGATTTTGCATTTACATAGCGGTTTTCGTCCAATGGGATTGGAAGAAACCCATAAAAATATACCAAGTCTATTTGAATTTTTTGAACTGTCCAGAAAAGGTCTTCAATACTTGTTGAAATTGCCCCTTGGATAATTTTTCGAAGCTTTTCTGTGAGTACCATTTTGCTTTTTATTGATTTGATGGTAAAGTAGATGAATCTTCACCAGTTTTTAGTTTTTAAGCAATTCAGTACAATTCAGTCCTTAAAGCCAAAGCATTGACGTCATGTTTATTTATCACTGGTCAAGGTTGAACAAAGAAAACATTCGATGTATTGTCATATTGTGTAATCATCCATGTTAACATATGAATTATTGAGGTAGCATAAAATTTCATTTTAATTAATCTCCTGCATGAGAAAGAATGGTGAATATTTAATGAGAACAAAAACTTTTTGTGCTTAATTAACTTTAGGCTTTAACTTAAAATCGCCTTCAAAAGAAACAATTTATTGATTGATGCTCACGAGTCGATATTATTGGTCCCTATGTGCATAATTCAAATTCTTATTCTCGCTTCGAAGTAAGCCAAAATATTATTCCACATGCCTATGTAAATAGAATTAAGGTGTTCAAAATTATTTATAATCGAAGAGTTTTTGATATAATTTATTTGTTTTTGAATGTTATTAAAGCAGATGCAGTGTAAGAAATGATTAGGTTAAAGCATTGGAGACAAGTAGACTCATCTATATAACAAATCCTGCCAATCATAATTCTAAAAACACGCCGTGACCTAAGGTTCAGTCTCATTTCTTTTACTTTTGCATTTTTCCTTTGTAATTCTAGCCCTACTTTTGACATTGTTTGAATTTTAGAAGCACGCCCTACTAATAAAAACAGGACGACACATCCGATGAAATTGATTATCATCATAATGCACGTGATGTACACTATGCTATGAATTCTTATAAGGTAGTAGTTGGACAAAACTACAAAAAGTGAAAGGACAAGAACCAAGACTGGAATCACGTATTGACTAAACGCATTATTTACATCTTGAAATAAAAGCTGTCCACATGTATGAAATCTACACCACTTCTTGTACTCATTAAATGGTCCAGGTAAATATATTTCGCTGCAAGTAAATATTATATATAATTTTTATTTGAATATACGATTACCAATACCAATTATTTTTACGTACAGTGATTCTTCGACCATATCGTAGCCAATGAGCAACGCCGTCATTCCAGTTGCCAAGTATATCGCAGCTCCAGATGAAATACTCACGGCATAGAAAAATTGTAGAAATATGTACATCAAGAATTGTAGAAAAGTAGAAGCATCAATAAATTTCATTGAACTATGCATTGTTGCACAGATTGGGAGAGCTCTGGCCAAGAAGTGCAACTCACATTCGATGAAAATAGCTAGAAATGCAATTCCACATACGCCTACTATAGCGAACCAGACGGCGAACATCAGATATTTGTAAATTCTCAACCTTTTCTTATACACGATGGTCCCAACATGACGTCCTAGCATTTTACAGAAAGTTTTGTTAAGAAAAATGATTATTTGATATGAATATAAATAACTTTGAACCTTTAAATTTCATTGTGAATTGGTTAAATTTTCTTAAAAGCGTGATGAGTTCATCGTAGTTCCAAAATGTGTGTAAATGAAAAGTTCCAATCATGAGTCCATTGAATGCGTAGCCAATGTGGACTAGAATGGCTGGTTTCTTCAAAGTTGCAGTTTTTCCAACAAATAAGAAAGTCATAATGGATGCTGTTATCAGCGTTGAAACACTCACAGCAATTACCCATCTTGTTTTACGACAGAGTCGAGTAATTTTTGAAAGTTTTGAGAAATCATCAAATTCTTCATTAAAGTGCATAGGAAGGAATCCCCAGAAATAGGCAAAATTGATCTGTATGCGCTGAGGTTGCAATATATTTTTCCAATATGAAGGTGAGTGTTTGTTCCGTCTTCTAAGTGCTGGGGCATTGATTTTTACATCTGCTTCTCCGGTTCGATGGGGTTGTACTGATTTCTCCATTTTATTGTTAATAAGTTAAGACAAAATCAACTTTCTCCAGGATACAAATTGATTGAATTTTAATACGTTCTCAGTATTTTCATTTCAGTCGTTTACGTTTTTTAAATTCGGGTAATTGAATAACTTTTGACAAGGTATTTTAAGGTAAATGCAGAAGGAATGCAAAAGACCAAATAATAATCCACACCTCCACTGGGCTTAAACCTTAAGTCTAACTAAGTCAATCGACTGAGCAGACACGACGCGTGAATTATAAATTGGTAGTAATAATTTATAAAACTCGATTTCAATATGAATTTAGACGCATGTCCATCCTGGTAAGTGAAAAATAATTAAACTGAAATCCTAATGCTTCTTTTCTCTGCACTAGGTGTGTCGACTCGAGCTCCTATACGAATATTTTAGTAGGATTTTCCTGCTCATCTTTCTAATTAAAATAAAAAATTCAGTTTCCCCTAACAGAGAAACTAACTTGAAATATTAAGTTGTAGTTGATGTTGAGTGGTTTCATTCCAATGTGTCAAAAAATATTCAAGTGAATTGACTTGGCTTGCAAAATAAAAGAGCGATTTATTGACAAGATTAATTAGATAACTAAAGTTCTTGAAAAATCACATCAAAATAGATACAGTTTATCACTATTACATGGTTTGCGTATGGATAATCAGTGGGATGTAGTTGCTCGTGTTGAGACGGGTGTATAAAATGTAATTTGTACGAGATTAGATTAACTTCAATTAAATTTACAAGGTTTTATTGATTTTCATAACCATAAATTCCATGTACTGAATTTATTGCTATCACCAACAGATTAAAGGCAACTCTCTGTTATCACATTCTTTTAGTGCAGCTTTCACTAGCCGATAGTTAAGTCAGTTGTGTAAAAAATTGTAACTACATTAAAAGAATTTGCAATTTGTTAACAAAAAAATTTGTAATAAAAATGGGAGGAGGTGTGACAGATTTTTGGGGGTATTCAAGGAATCATTGCAAAATTAAAAACACATATGTTTTAGCTGCATTTGGCGAATTTTGGGGAACTTTTATTTTGACCGTGAGTACACGAAACCTTTAAATTCGAGAGTTATTTTAACTAATAACTTTTATAATTACTATCATTAGCTATTCGCAGTTGGTGCTGGAGCCCAAAATGTATTATTTTGCTTTGAGTCTCAAGGAGAATCGTGCCATTATCTAATTCCAGTGCTTGGTGGTGTCCTTGGCTTAATGATAGCAATTACCATATTTGGTGGAATTTCAGGTAAAAAATATTACCTGATCAAAAATATTTTTTAAATATACTAAATTATTCAATGTTTGAATTTTTTAGGTGCACATATAAACCCAGCTGTTACACTTGGTTTAGCTGTAAGTGGTAAAATTGGTTGGGCAAAACTTCCACTTTACTGGTGAGATTTTTAAGGATACCTAGAAAATGTTGTCTCTAATTTTTAATCATTGAGTTAATGTTTTTAGGTCGATGCAATTTCTTGGTGCATACTTGGGCGCTGGCCTTGCGTATGGACTCTATGTAGGGGAATTGGAAGGAATTAATAAGGGTCCACTCACAGGAAACCCAAGTTATGCTGGAATCTTTGCACCCTTGCCTCATGATAGAGTTGGGCTTGCATTTGCTGATCAGGTAACAACAAGGTACTCATATTATGTTCATATGTGGATACAAGAGCAAATGTTTTAATACCTTAGGTCATCGGCACAGCAATA
This sequence comes from Thalassaphorura encarpata, assembly GCA_009869925.1. Taxonomy (NCBI): domain Eukaryota; kingdom Metazoa; phylum Arthropoda; class Collembola; order Poduromorpha; family Onychiuridae; genus Thalassaphorura; species Thalassaphorura encarpata. The sequence continues at coordinate 12,315 of WJEZ01001026.1, read as the reverse complement.
TTAGTGATGATAATTCATTCAGCCTTAGATTCTAGAAATATGAAAGTTCCAACATTTTATTACGGTGCACTTTTTGCGTCTACAATTGCTGGAATCAATCTTGCCCTTGGTTATCATGGTGGCGGTGTCCTTAATCCGGCAAGGGACATTTCAGCTCGATTAATGGCTGTTACAGTAGGATTTGAAGCTGAAGGGGTATTTACACCGTAAGTAGTTAAGCAGTAAATTCCTTTGGGGTATAATAGATAATATGCCAGAGAATTAAGAATTTGAATTAAAATTGACTATAGGATGACTGATGCCCTATACTGGCTTGCCCCTCTATTTGGACCATTGGTAGGTGGAGCTATTGGAGCTTTTATGTACGTCATGTTTGTCGGTAGCCATTTAAATGACAATGATGGCGGCATAGCACAAGAGGATCAAATTGGTCAATCAAATTGGAGAAATGGTGAATTACAAGGTAGAGGAGCTCCCATGCAGCATGGACAATACTTGAACTCACCGCCTCCACCACCTCCTCAAGAGGAAAAGAAAAAGAAGAAAGGTTTTGGCTGGAAGGATGCAATGAAGGTTGGAAAATTAGCCAAGGGGGGATTAGATGCAGCTCAAGATTTTGATCCGAGTGCACTAGAGGATATTGATTTGGAACAGGCTGGAGATTTGGCTATGAAGGCTGCTGAAAAGGGTCACGATGCATACCAAAAACATCAGACACAACAGCAACAACGTCAGTCCCAACAACCGCAACAACAATACCAACCCCCACAACAACACTACCAACCACAACAGCAATATCAACCCCAACAACAATCTTATAACAATGGTGGTGTTCGTAACAGTGGCTATCAGCCACAGCCACCACCTCCACCACAACCACAAAGATTTTCAGCCCAGGGCCGAACTGGAAACTACGGTTACGGACCTCCACAGTGGTAAACCTAATACAACTTTGAAATTTCCGCCCATTTTTGAAGCAACAATGACATGTTATCAAAAATTAATTATAAATAATAAATAAAAGCCCGGTTGATTTTGATTTTAAAGTTAAGTTTGGTTTATGCTACTAAAATTTGGCCATGTATCATGTATGTGATATATCAAAGCAATGACATTTTTTCCTGTTTATTCTAGGAAAATTATATTTGGTTGATTGTTAGTATGACTAATTTTGATGCCTCATAGGATTTATTTTAGTTCCCACATCTTGCCAATCCTTCCAAATCCGCTGTAAAGTCAGTATATTTGAATTGAAATAAGATGAGGAAGTACGTCGTGATTGCTCCAAGGATCTAGAACAAAATATTTATTCGCACAAGTGGCATCTAACCAGTTAAATTTATCGAAGGATAGTTTGGCTTACTGAAGTCACCATGCCACGATTGACAACAAAATACCCAGCAGCTGTCAAAGCTCTTGTGTTGTGCAATTTTCTTACGAATGTTTGGACCTGAGTAAAATTTTGAGGATGAAAGGAATCAATATTAATTTTTTATGGTAATTTAATTTGCCAGCGCCTTAGTTCTGAAAGATTGAAATTTTTACCTGAAAGCTGCAATCTGGATGAAGTTGAATCAGCGAAACTTTGTTTAAAACCCTCAATGATCCAGAACTCTGCAAAATACATCAATTGTTAGATGGCTCAAGTATTGATTCATATTCTGGATCTTTAGATTACCTCTGTTGTAACTTTTCCGGCACAATGTGAGATGAGCAATAGTACTGCAGCCATGTACACAATGAAATAGATGTAAAGGAACCAATATTCTACGGAAGATAGGACGAAAACAAAATAGGTATTAAGGATGAGGCCAATAATACAGCAAATATATACACGAACAATATGCGTCCCAAAAACGTTGCTCGTTTGATCAATGAGTCCAGCCAATTCTTCATGAAGAACGCGCATTTTTTCCAAATCCTCGGCCAACGTTGCACTTTTTCTTTGACAAACTTGTCCGTTCAATTCATTTGCGTAGTCAGCATAAGATTCACAAGAAAAGCAGGAAGGGGTGACAGGCAGGACGATTTTTTCCATTTTCTCGTTGAAAAATTTAAAACGTAGATTTATTCCATGCAGAAAAAAGAGTAGCAGTGCCGTAGGGATTGCATGAATGATGCAAGCCAGTGTTAAGATTCCAATCATTGTAAAGTCCGTGTAGCATTTTTGCTTTTCACGATCCTCAAGCAAAAATATTCCAGCATATACGGCAGATGAAGAAATTAAAATTCCGATCAGTGTCCTAACAATATATCTCCCAACAACTTGTTCTCGTTCTTTATTGGCTATTGAAAATTTCAAAATTTTGTCGACATGGGCAAAATGATCAATGTAGCGAAGGAGAAGGCAGAAGTTGGTGGGGAATATGAATAGGGATAAAATTCCCATGGCTAATTGTCCGTATACAGTGGCCATTACGACCAAGTAATCTGTTTTCCCATCTCGATCGTCTTTGTCTATCATGGCTTCAATCGCAGATGGCGGCTTGATGGCACAAAGTACAGTCCCCCCGATGAATAGAAGCAAAATTATTCCTGTGTACAAGTAGTCCAGGATGTCCAGCATTTTGACCTTTGCACATCTTTCACGCTCCGTTTCGAGTTTGAAGGACAGTCTGTAGCAAGGAAAGAGTCCAAATACTTTGGCCATTAGACCAAGAGGACGAAATGCTGTGCGAATACAAACACTCCTTGGATCAATTTCAGTTTTCTTTGGAGCTTCTGGTGGTACTTCAGCAGCCTTTTCCATGTTGTCCGTAGTTTTCAAATTTTGAGGTAGTGGGACTTTTATTTGCTTTGAAAAAAATTCTCGGGTCATCGCGAAACTTTTTCGGCACCTTAGCCCAGATTTCATGGAAACAAAAGTCAAGAATGAGCACAGGCTCTGAAGTTAGATATGAGGACTCATCGTATCTGGGATTTATATTAAATATTAGTAGACTCACGGTGAGCTTGTGCAAATAATGTGCAATATGGTGATTTGTGATTTCTACACGAAATGTGCAATTCTTTATCAAATTACACTGGCAAATAAGGCTTAAATCGTGTTTCAAATTAATGTAATTTCATGTTATCAAAATTCTCCCATCTGTGCATACATATACTTTTATATGGTGTGAATAGAAAACGATTTGTTATGAAATCGTTGCTGATTTCGAAAACTTCACCGTAATCTAATTAATGCCTTGACCAAGAAACAGAATCCACATATGGCATATGACAACGAATTTCACATTAGGTTTATTTTTATCCGCTAAGCCAATGCGCTGCGGATAATTTATCATAAATGTTTAATACTTTGACTACAGCGCTAATCAACCTAAAATGTAATCAGGACATCAGTGGTATAATCAAAAATTATATACATACACTCCAAATAAGTTGTACGACTCATATAGCAGTTTCCAAACAGGACAATTTTGAAAACTTTACAAGACTTAAAATACTTCCTAGTCAATTTTCTAGACCAAGCTATACCTTTCAATATGTCCAAACCTCTACATGAAATTACTTGAGGTTTTGATCCCTGATTAATTAGTAAAAATAAAACTAACTGTGCGAGTACTACCAATATGAGGAGTATTCCTGTAAGCAAAAGATCTGAACGAACTCTAATTAAATAATAATTGAGCACGACAACTAGCAATAATACACCAGAAGTAATGACCGGAATTATATGCCCACCGACGTCATTTATGTGATCAAATAAAATTTGGGCACACCGATATAACTTGCTCCAATTCTTAAACTCTTGAAGTGGTCCAGGTAAATGGCATTCCCTGGAAATCCACAAAAATAAAATTATTATTCACTGGAAATCCAAATATTTAACAGTAATAATAATATCTCTCTTACAATAATTCTTCTACTAAGTCAATTCCAATTATAATGATAGGAAGTCCAACCGCTGAATATATGGCAACTCCACATGGGACACTCACAAGCAACATGAACTGAAGGAGCCAGTATACGACTGTATAGCCAAATGTATCCAGTGTCCATTTCAACCTTCCATCATCATTAGCTATATTTTCGCAAATCGGCAATAGTTTTGACAATACATGGAACTCACAATTGAAGAGGAACAAAATACAACCAGATAAATCCGCCACAAGGACTGACACCCACAGAAGAATCATGATGTATTTACATATTTTCAACTTTTTGTTGTACTTTGGTGTCCCAACACGTCGACCTACGATTTAACCCGAGAAAAATTAATAAAACTGAACCTAGGCAGCTGTAGTAAATTCGTTACCTCGAAATTTTTTGACAAAAATAATTAAATCTAAGTATAAGACACAAAATGTTATTGATTTTCCACGCAGTATGAAAATGAAAATATCCAGCGAGAAGAAATAACAGCATATAAATGCACTGTACATAGAAACCCACGCTGAAACTAAATCCGTGTGCATAAATTTCTAGAATGAGGGAACTTAACAAAATTATGTAGACCACACTGTATATTCCAATTGTTGTTACCCATCGCATACGATGCCAATCGGTTAAAATATTATTGTTGGATTTGATAATTCGTAAACTCGAGGCACTATCCAATGGCATTGGAAGGAGCCCAAAAAAATACGCAAAATTTATTTGTATTTGCTGAACTCGTATGATATTTTCCCAACCATGGCTTCCGCTTTCCACTGGAATTGATGATCGGAAAAACTGAAACTTGTCAAATATAACTTTAAACAATTTTTGAAACTCTTCTCGGAAACCCATAATTTATGTTCAGAAGAATTGAATGTTAAGATTAGTAATGAATGAATGAATGTAAGTTTCACCAGAATTTCTTCAGGGCTAGGAATAATCGTCAGTGTATTCGCACAAGCTTGAAAATTGATTATAATTATTCATTGTTCAAAGAAAATGTAATTGTAATAATTCCCTTCGCATTTTGAATTAACATATCAAGCCATGTTTCCTGCTAATCACTTGAATTGGACAGAATAAATATAAATGGGCATCGTGTAATGCCCGCATAGGCCATTAATTATTCAAGAGCTGCTAAAGCAATTATTTTAATAATTTTGAAGCGGATTCATGGTTGGTGGTTGGATTGATGAGCATGTGCAAGTCATGTCTACTAGTTTCATAAAACAGAAAGATCCTACCAATTCAAACGGAATTGTAATGCCCGCATAGGCCATTAATTATTCACGAGCTGCTAAAGCAATTATTTTAATAATTTTGAAGCGGATTCATGGTTGGTGGTTGGATTGATGAGCATGTGCAAGTCATGTCTACTAGTTTCATAAAACAGAAAGATCCTACCTAACACTGAAACCAATTCAAACGGAAGAAATTTTATAATTTTGTGTAGCATTTCGAATTGACATTTCGAAGCTAGAAGCTCATTGTGATATTGTAGAATTTGGCATTTGGATATAGGTCATTTCAAGGATGCCCGTCCATTATATAGGTACAAATACACTTGACTAGTGCAAACGTTCAATAAACAATTAAACTCTTAAATTATTTATAATTCCCATGTACAATTAAATTCCTTCGTCCAGCCGCCTACACAAAATGAAAACCGATATGAAATGCACACGTTTGCACACACTCATGTTTGTTGTCAAGTTCTCATAAAAGATTTGAATGAGAATTGAGAGGTGTGTCCAATAAGTGGTTCTTAGATTGTGAACATATGGGCAAAATGAATTGCATGTTATTTGTTCACTCCATTGCATAGGATGAATACAGCAGCAGTAGTACGAGCAGTAGTTCAAGATTCTAGTGGTGATTAAAAGTTCACACCTTCGCTACTCGGGATTTTTATTGAACTCAGAATAGTATAGTCCTTCGCTCTCTCAAATTACATAAAATGCATATTACGTGGAAATACTTTGTGTTTCACGGAATTCTGGATTCGATTATTGTTGCCATAGCATATGCAAGCGAATTTGAATTAAAAGAAAAATCAATAAATTCAATTGTGACCAGTCAAACAGAGACCCAGAGTTGTGACCCAATTGCAGTAATTACTTCTAAATTTGAGGATACATTTTCTATAAATTCTTTAGCCAGAATGTTCCCTGAAGCTCCAACTTTAATTTATAATATTCGATTTGCAATGTTTAGAAAAATGCTACAAAAATTCTCTTTCCATTACTCGAAGCCGTGCAACGTTGTTTTGTATTTCTTTGAAGCTTTGGGGCTAGACTTATTAAAAAGCCTTCCTGGAGATTTTATTTCGAAAAGATTACCTGGTGGTTTTTTCCAAACTTATCATGTGATATTTGTCCCTTATAAAATTCAAGACTATTTGGCTTACCGCCCTTCGAATGAAGCTTTACTACTGCAGATGCACAATTTACTTTTTGTTTACCAAACAAGCCCACTCGTTTTTGAACTATCCATTCCGGACAAATCGTTTACGAAAATTTTGGCTTTTAACACTTTGCAATTTAATCATGGCAAAAAAAGTTTTGAGAAGATAAATACAAAAACCATATTTCCAGACCGATGGGAAAATTTCCAAGGAGATCCATTCATTGTGGCTTCTACTCCAGATATGTCTCAAGAGCAAATGATTGAATTTTTAAGAACAAAGGAATTCAACACGTGAGAGATACAAATTAAACATTTTATTGGCTCAGCTACTATATTCGTGTATTTTATTCTGCAGATATGCCATCGTTGGAATCTATGAAGTCTCTCGTAGTCTAAATGCTACACCGTATGTCAATTCTGTGAAATCTGGTGAATTTGGTCGTAAACTGAAGAACGGATCTTGGGTTGGAATGCTTGGAGAAGTCCTGGAAGGAAGAGCCCATATGACAACTCCAATGCTCATTCTTCCAAATCTAATGGAAGTCGCGGATTATACCAAACCATATCTCTACGACTGTGTCATATTTATTACAGCTTTGCCAAAACAACTTGGTTCATACGGGAATATAGAATTCCTACTTTGGCCATTTGATCCACCAGTTTGGCTATTCGTGTGTTTTTCTTTTCTTGCAATTTATATAGCGTTTATTTTAACGACTGTCGGATTTAACATGGGGAAAACGAACGCTTGCTTGAGAAAATTTTAAACCAATAAAAATCCTGAGTACGATCATACGACCAGTCATGGATCAGCCATTACCCGCGGTTAACTTCAGGAATACATCAACAAGAGCCATTGTATCTTTATGGCTTCTTTGCCTCATCGTTTTGAGTTGTGCTTATAAATCGAAGCTGATTTCTGCTCTGATGACCCCAACCTACAAACATGCACCAAAAACTTTTGTCGAGTTGGCTGATTCTGACTATGAAATTGGTGCATTCTTATACAATGAAACTTTTGTTGGTGATGGATTTCGTGGAATAAATAATAAAATTGGGAAAGAAGTTTCTCTGCGAGCCAAGGGATACAACGTGGCTGATTCAGCTGTAAATCAAAATTAATTTCAACTGTACATATAAAATATTTTGATTTTTGGTTGTACTAGTGCTTTCGAAATACACAAAGTGAGAAGGCCGTATGCTTAGGGATTAAAGGATTCATGGACCAATTGGCTGATAATTATTTAACTGATGAGGATGGTCAACGGCTTTTCCAGAGCTCGTCTGATTCATTCTTTCCTTTTGCTCCTCCATTAGCATTGCCTAAAAAATTTCCACACTTGAAAAGTACAGTTTGTAAAGGTTCTAAAAATTTAATTCTGACAACTTACTTTTGTTTGTTTTACAGACCTTCTTAACCAAATCATCAGTAGATTGGAATCACAAGGTTTAATTATCTACTGGTACGAACTTGGACGGCGGGTCAGTAGCATTAAAGGCCGAAGATTGTCCAAAGCAAAGCGAGGGGAAAACAGTTATGAAAATTCTAATGAAAAACGAGTCGTGGACCAATTAAGTGCAATTTTTATTATGGGTGCAGGTTTAGGATTCGGGCTATTCCTACTGGAGGTTGTTTACTATCACATCACGAGAATCATTATTACTCTAAAGACAATTTTTAAAGTTATGCAATCTATGCTATAGTAGGTATTAGATCTATTTAAGTTACATCAGATTTGGTGAACTAATTCGAAGAATAAAACATTGGATGGCATTAGTGGCTAATTTTGCATTACGCTGCATCAACGTCGTATAACAAGATAAGCGAGAGGGTCTTATCGACAATTATAATCAAGTAAGGGAATATATTTCCTTCAAAATGAAAGAAATTTTCAACAGATACTCTGATTGGTCTGATAGTGAGTGCTCTCCATTCTTGTCTCCATTGACGAGGCAGAGAAGATCTAAGCTGGATAAATGTTTCTGAACTTTGACAAAGCCGCGGAATAGGTTTCAAAACTTTTGACTCTATATAAACCAAAATGATGAACGTAGCGTGAATTTTTGTAAAACTTCAGCATGATTTGAGGCTTGAGATTCATTTAAATTAATGAACTATCTATCCAAAAACACTAATTCAATCCTATTTATATTTTAACACCACATTTGAGTATTTATTTATACTACGTCGTAATTTTTCTAAAATGCCTCATTCTAGCTGAGAGTCCTAAAATAGGTACTACTTAACATGTAGCATTAAAAAATAGGCAAAATAATTTTACATGTAAATTCTGGCAACAAAATTACAACTTTTGATCTGGGTCTTCGGAGTCCTTCCTCCATTTTGTAACCAAATTCCTTCGCTCTGACCCCCTGATCACCTTCGATGTTGGCTCACCTTCGGCATGGGGGTCATCAGTCGGTCCTATTGGCGTCGATGGTTTCCTTTTTTCTGGTGATTCTGGTTTTGTCGACTCAAAAGAATCCGTGTGCATGGCTTCGTGGTCAAATGCCTGGAGTTTTGGATTCTCAAGATTAGGGGCTGTTAACACTTCCTCAGGAATTGCCATACTAGAAGGAGGCTCCAAGAAATTTGCAGGAAAACAGAATTCCTCATGTTGCTCAACTTCCAGAGGATGCAAAACTTGGTCGCAATATTTTGTACATGTTTTCCAGGTCACAGTTATTCCTCGTTGAGCCATCCGATGCTTTCTTCGACATTGGTACTTTTCATAATGTTGTTCCAATTGAGAGCTCCTGGTCAAAAAACAGTAAAAAGGAGTTAAGTGAAATAAATAAAAAAATAAAGAATAAATTACTTGACACTGTGCGTTGAGTCGTAAGGACAAGTCATCATCTCCGCCTCATTATTGCTGGATTCTGCCATTTTAATTTTTCAGATTTTTTCAATTGTACTCGTCTACGTCTGTCAGCGGATTGAGAACGAAAATTGGTTTCCTTTTCCTTTTATAAACTCAAAATGTTACGAAATTGAATAGTCAAATTTCGAAATAAATTGTGTGGATGAAATCGATTGTAATTTCGGGTAATCCAGCACACGGTAAATATTCTATAGAGATTCAACGTCATCATGGCAATTCCTTATATTATACGTTCGATTTCGTAATTTTGTAAGTCCTATAAAGTTCAGTAAAATATTACTGTAATAAATTAATTCTGAATTCTACTTTCATTGCCCTAAAGTCAAATTGTAGTACTGGATCCTTAAAATTATGTAATTGTATGATGGACACTTGCGTTGCTTGAGGACTATTGAATTATTTTAAACAATGTCCAAGGGAGTAAGGTTACCAGGTTTAAGAAACGGAACTCTATAAACAATTCGAGCCACTCATCAAAGGACTATTTAAAATTGTATGATTAATTTAGAAAAATAACTTTGGGTGTTGACACGGCATATATCAATTTCTAATTATTACATCGAGGAGAATTGTGTAATCTGTGTTTCAGATTTGACAGTTTAGCTTAAGAATGAGTGATGGAGGGCAAAAGAATATTTTATTGTGTACAACTGAATTATTAAACCATCATGATTACAACAAAGACGCTCTTACAACCAATTCTCTGGATCTATTTTAAAATCTAGCTGTAGGCATATCATATTTTCTCAATTAATCACAAGTGAAGATGTTTGTATCGTAATATTTTACCTACGGTCCACGTCGTAAGACAGGATAAGCGAGAGGGTCTTATCCATAATTATATTTAAGTATGGAAATATATTTCCTTCAAAATGAAAGAATTCTCCAACAGCTACTCTGATTGGTCTGAGTGCCCTCCATTCCTTTCTCAATCGACTTGGAAGCGAAGTTCCAAATTGAACAAACATTTCTGAAAGTTGGCAAAGCAGGGCTATATGTTTTAAGAATTTAGACTGAATGTAAGCAAATGTGAGAAAAGTACAGCATATCATAGTGTACATGCTGGTATCTTCGCGTGGGAATTTGACGACACCATATGCGACGAGCATTCCCATTAGAAACTGAGTTGATGTAAATATAACATCAATATATTTGTTCAACTTTTGAAATGCAGTTGACAGGACTAGTAAGCTCTTAAAACATTTCACTTCTCGACTCAGTGCTGACAATCGATTTGATGTTGTTCCAATTCCTTCGCATGCACTCAATGTTGCTTTAACCGTTTCTCTGAAATTCCATAAATTAATTACATCTGAGGTTAAGTCTACTTGAAAATTAAGTGATGTAGTCTATTTACAGTGATGTTTGAATTTTATCAGACACCAGGTTGAAATATATGGTGAGGAAAAGGAGATGAAGGCCGAGAATAGTGGATGCATAGAATTGGAGGAGACAGTTCACGAACCCAAGTACAGCGATAAGAATTCTTTGTTCAAGATCTACTGATGGAAATAAATTTACAATGCTTTCTGGTTCAATGATTCCTCCAATTGCGGAGTTAATGCCAATTGCGTAGCTCAGCTGCCATACAAGGTCCAACAGTCTCATACTTCTTCCACTTATGCTTGATGCTAATATTAAAACATCCGTATATATTTTGTACAGTTGCGTATTATACCGTATGTCCCGTAAATAACGCTCTTTTTTGTTTACTTTTCTTATTTGGTATACATGTTGAAGTCAGGCCCAATAAAATACACTCTATGATAATTGGGTGGAGTATTCGATCTCCTTTAACTTCTATTAATTTCATTCGACAGTAACATAAAAAATAAAAATTTTGGCTCGTTGCTAGTAAATAAAAAAGAGTGCTAATTATGGGACATACGGTATACAAATTGTAAGAAAATGTGAATACCTGTGATCTCTAATTGAAGGCGTATGAGTTCATTGTAGCATGCGATTACTTCCTTCTTTCGAAAAATGGTCAGAAATGAGTAACTCATTGTCCATACATAACTTAAAATTAGGTACAGTCCTATTAATTTATGCCTTCGCTCCAAATGTCCAACATTCCAATCTAAGACGACGTATACTATAACACTGAAACGAACTAACGTATCCCAACAAAAAGTAAATACACAGCACCGCCGTTCCATTGGTTTTACCTGTTCAAGAATTCTACAATTCTTCTCAGTCCAATCAAATGGCAGAATTCTTAACATTGCCCCGACCTTAAAAATTTTTTCTAGTAGGAGGATGACCGGAGATTTCAGATTTGAACTTTCTTCACTAGACAATATCTTTACCATTTTAGCAACAAATTTAAGCTCAACTAGTTTCTTGAGGCAAACTGATCCTCTGCTCTTACACAACTTTCAAGTAACCTTTCAGGACGACTAATTTTTGCTACTTATCATAAATTTGTTTGATTGTTTGGACTATTTCAATTAAGTTTGAATTAATTTTTCATGGTGCGGTGCTTTTTATGCCAAGAGTAATTCTGTGTACTCAAGTTGAGCTTAAAATATTTATGGGATGTATTAGTGGAATCGAAATTTTGAGAGCTTTTTGTCTGTTCTTGCGTTTTCACTGCAAAAGATTTGAGGGCTTAAATAATTGAAGAATATTTTATTAGGGAAAACCTAAGCCTTCTTAAACATTTGGATAATTTCAGGAAAGCTGAAAGCTAGAGGCAGAGGTCAGCAAAGCTAAATTTCCCTGCAAGACTGTATACAAAGGACGCATCAATTATTAATTAATTTTAATTTTTATAACCAAGTTGGGTATCCCCCAAGGTCAAACACTTTATTTACCAAAAAGTAAATACATTATGAAATAATTTTTACTATGTGTTATTATTTAAAAATTTAAATATTATTTCAAGTCTAACACGCATGCGATACTTCCAATTCTTGAGGAGGGATAAATGGTTGCCCAAGCCAATTACCCCAACCTCTTGCTGTCATCTTCAGTCGCTTGCCAATTAATTATCAGTCAATATTAAATCGAGTCTGAGAGGGACAATGTTACTAGGCTAGGGTAAAAATTTAAACTAATCTTGGCGAACCCAAAGTGAAATTTAACATATTCTAGATTTATTTAGGATACTTAAGAGGAAGGTCGTATTTATTGAATTGATTGAAGA
>WJEZ01001025.1:0-20585 GCA_009869925.1 Thalassaphorura encarpata | reverse complement strand
TCGATGCAAGCATCAGCCGAAGGCATTGTTGGGTTATTCTCACCTTCAACCCTGAAAATCACATTCTCAGTGTATGTCGGATGTTTCCAATTTACCATTTTGGCAGGGGTCGTTGTAGTTGTCGTCTCTGCCATACTTAAGCAATTTTGTTTCTGTCTTTCCAAATCTGATCTGAGATTTATGGATATGTCTGGGAAAGTAAGCGCAGTTTCAATGTCGCTAAGTGCCAATGATGGTTCATTTGTCTTCAGAAACATAGATGCACGTTTGGCGTAAATTTCTGCAAGAATTTGGCTTCCGGATGGAGCATATGAGACGGCGAGATTGTAGCACGGTAGGGCAATTTCAAATTCTGAAGTTTCTTGAAATTTGTCCCCTCTCACAGCGAACAAGTTAGCAAAACACTTATTTTTGTTCAGGGCTGGAAAAATAATAGAAAATGTAAATCATGAACAAATTTAGGATTTAAGATTTACAAGAAATTACGTTTATTCCAAGTTTTCAGGATATAGTTGAACTCTGCTTCTGGGTAGCATGTAGTAAGTACAGCCAATCTCTTTGAAAGTGTGTCATTGGCTCCAAGTTGTCCAGTTGAGCTTTGCAATTTAGAAATAACATTATCTTCCATGGTATCAAACGGATTGGCATCTTGAGGCAGCAAATACTCTCCTCTCATGATTTTGTCAAGTGTCGGGTCCCATTTTTTGCTCATCATAGTCTTCAAAAAAGTTAATGAAACGCCAAAGTTATTAATCTTACTATATTTTAATTTGCCAAATTCTTACCAATTTCAACCTGTCGATTAAACCTTTCCTTGGTTTAGCCATTTTTGAAAATACTTCGTAAATAATTTGTGGATTTCCCGTTTTCATGAAGTCATTTATCGGGCTTTGAGTTGTCATTGTAATTTTGTTTTGTTCTGAAATTGACATAATTTGCTCTCCGGGTAACAAATCTTGAAAAAACAGGTAATTATCATGGAGATTCACTGTGTGATCTACAAAACTCGCTATATTCATGTTCTTTTTACTTTTTGGCATAACTATTGAATTGATATGTTGGGATTTTTCTCCAGTACACTTCGATGATATTATTGTATAAACTATATTGCCTCCGCTTTGATACTGCCTGCATTGTTTTGTGAATTAAATTAGAATATAATGAAGTTTTAAAAGTAATGTAGACTAAAATCGTAGTGAAAAACGACAGAGCGCACATTGTTTCAAGTTGTTTGTATTTAGGGCTCGTTTCACTTCAAAACACATGAGCTTGGGCATTTTCTTGGTGAGAGGAGAAGGGGCCGGTTCACAAAAAAAAAATGCAAGGAGTTACATTGGGTTTTATTCAGCTTGCTGTAGATAAGCGTCTACCAAATCCCAATCCCAGAATGCTTCTGCCTTGTTGGGCTATAAGTACATTGAGGTTACATACAAAAAAGCACATCTGTGTCGAATTTACTTCCGATAAATTATAAATTTCCCAATTTTTCTACCGCTGGTCACACGACCTCTCCAGTCTTCTCTTCGATTTTAACCATCGCCAAATAGCGGTTGGTAAAAACCATAAATTAAGTTGACAACTTTTAGAGTTCAATTTCAACTCGGAACACAGTTCTTATTGCGTATATTTCATAGGTAAAGTAAATTTATTGCTATAGTTTATTGTTTGAAATTGTTAAAGTGCCTAAGAACTTGGGTTAAAATTATATTGAAATTTTGTTTATTTTTCTAGATCAGGAATTATTTTGGACGTAAGGACTTGGAATGGCAGAAACTCCAAAGGGTTCAAAAGTAAACAGATTTACTTTTTGTACTTGATAATTATTTATTCTAATTTTATTGTACATGTAATAATTTTTGTTTCCTTTTGCTTTGCTTAGTTGCACGGCATGGTTCTACCACCACCGGACCTGAAGACTTTGATGCGAATTAAAGTTTTTAATGAGACATATCAGAAACCAATTTTTATCAGGGATGCCGCACATGGAATCAGACTTGAAAGACGTGAGGGAATTTCTTCGCGAACACGGGGCAAAACTTTATGCCCTTACATTCCTAGAACATCCACCGCAGCCCGAAGTTCCAGTAGAAACATCTCAACTATCAGCGGCAGCAGGAGAGGAAGTGAATGAGACAACATCTGACTCCGAGGTTCAACTCACAGAGGCTTCTTCAGAGCCAATTGATGGACATGTCCCAGGTGTAAGTGCAATGATCAACTTATAAATTTAATAATAAACTCAACAATTCCAAAACAAGCTCCTAATTTTAACTATGAACTTTTCAGTCTTGGAATTGTACCAATTGGCCACATTGGAAATGGAAAGGGAAAAGGGAAAGGAAAGAAAGTCGAAAATCCATTTGGGCAAACGCTAAATATAACGTTTCAGCTTCAACCTCCAGAACATGGTGCAGAAGCATCATCACGATTAGCTCGTAAGTACCTAACCCGAAGTTAACCCAATATATTAAATTTAGTCCCGTCTTTAATTATTAAATTTTTCTTTAAATCTCTAGAATCTGGACCTGGACCAACTTCCACGTCCTCTGGGATGATGAGAGAAGTTGTAAGGAGAATGGCGCTTGTGAACGTCGTGGGCACTGCAACAGCTGGCACTTGCAAGTGCAACAAACGAGGGAAGAAAAAGGTCAAGCCTGTTGATATTTTTGTCCAATCCCCACGAGCAAAAAGGACAATGAAGCCGTCATTTCGATTTCAAGAGGAAGATTACCCGCAGCCAAAACGGACGAGAAAATTTCCTCGGCTACCAATTGGAACCACAAATTCACAAGTCCGGTCTAAAGTTCTGCTTCCATCGATTTTTAATATCCATCCGCAGCAACCAGAAAATTTTCTAATCAATATTCCTCCAGTTCCATCCCCAGCAACACCAGTACCACCTGACGACTCGGGCTATTTAGCCGATGAATCTTCTGATGGTGAGAATTGAGAGTCAATAATTTTAAGGGTATTAACTTTTATATAGTTCACTCTAAAATTTTGATTTTTTAAGCTTTTGAAAATTGGCATCAGTCTCTGACTGTAATAATTTACTAATCGTGAGTCCTTTGAATTAAAAATTGACTAAAGCATAAAATAAATGTAAGAAAGCTTTGTTTTTCATTTTCTCAGATTTATTCATACGAAATAGTGCTGTTGTTCAATCTTATTTTTGGGGACTTTCAGCTGTGACAACTTTATTATTGTCCTCGTGATCTAAAATTTGGCTACGGATTCAACAGTTGTATTTTTATCTCTTAAACCTATTAGTATTTTTAATTGATACAAAGTAGATATTATTACATATTAGCAGCAGCAGTTGTACTAACCATTCATACATAATTATATATCATTAACATTCATTGTTTGGACAAAAAGATTTCTATTAGCTTAAATGCTAAATTAGCCTTAGCCCTTAGCTAAAATTTACACAGATGACCAAAATGGACTTGGAAAACATTAAAGCACCTGCAACAGTCTCTCTTCCACGCAGCATCGGATTGAATTTAAATTTTTTACTTGAATAAAATTGACTCGTTAACAATATACACTTTAAATCTATGCAATTTATTTTGCTTTAATTTCCACTACTATACTATCGGATCAAAGAATCTTGAATATTCTAAACAGGCCCTCAAGCCAGCAGGATTGATTGGAATGACGAATGATCTCAACCGACAAACATTTTGAGACGTTCTGGTCATAAGAAAATACGTCGAAGATCTGAAGCTGAGGTAATCATGTTGCATTGTGGACATAACTTCTTCGTACCCTGAAATTCAGAAAAATTAGACTTCGCCACTAATTTTCATCTAAATTTTCGTTTAGTTTCCTTACCAAAGTTTTGAGCCAACAGTCTTCGCAATGAACATGCCAGCATGATATGGAAACCACAGGTTTCTTGTATTTGTCCTACAAAAGATCAGACCAATATTATAAACTTTGAGATTCTAAAAGTCAATCAGAGTTAAAGTTGCTTAGTTTTTTTGCATACGCACCATACAAATCAGACAATGATTGCCGTCGTGAGGAATTCCACATTTGAGTTTAATTTCGAGATCCCGAATTCTATTTTTGAGTGCTTGCATCACGATTCCATGATTTACAGAAGACCCAGACTGACTTGACAGATCTTCGCCATTTGTTTCTTCTTCACCCCAATTTCCCCTGTAGATTTTGAAACAATAGTAAAAATGAGTCAAGTTTTTGGCAAAGAATTGAATTTGAAATCTTTGTAAAATCTAAACTAAACGCACATTTTTGAATCGTGTTGAGAGTTGTTTGTATCCATATGGGACGAAGCACCCGAATGAGACAGTGAGGATTGAATATCGGACTCTGTGTATTGGGCATTTCCAAAAGTAGACGTATCATCTCCATCCACTACGACTTCCAAAGTATCACTCTCTTCATCCCTTCGGCGTGAATTTGTTGTCATATTCAATGCAGTTCCTGTAAAAATACAAGTTTAATATTATTATTTGTTTAAAATTGCACATATATTAAATGTAATCATAAATATCTAATTACCAGGATAATTGCTTGGGCTTACACGACCTCGTCGATGACTCAACCAAGCATAGCCGTCCATTTCATGTCCATCGCCATCACCTTCAATATCTACAGGCTCATCTTCGTCCAGCATATCCCCATTCTAATATACAGAAAATCAGTAATGTTCAATTTTTAATACCCAACAGTTCTCTAATATTTCCCGATTGCTCTCTTAGTAGGCAAAAGATGATTTAAATAAAGAAAATTGCAAAGAAGTTTAGCTTACCTTTCGAAGACAATTTTCAACATGAGCTGAGAATTGTTCATTTGACCCTTGCAACGGAACTTGACAAACAGGACAAGAAACATGAGGTCCACCTCCACTCTCTTCTCGTCGTCTCCTTGTTTTCAACCTGAGTCTAGAATGTCGATTAGCTCGGACTCGATGATACGCCTAAATCATGCAAATACAAACAAAATTGTTATAATTTAACTTAGGAAGGATTTGTATTATAAATCTTACTTCCCAACGGGAATCTTGTGAGACTTCAGCTGTAGTTGGATCTTTTTTAGTATTTGATCCCCCTGGGGAATCCCTTGAGGACGTAGAAGGGTCCTCACCCCTCCCTTGTTGACGACGTAAACGACTCATACACATGAGTTGTTCAACTTCAGACAACAAATGAGATTCCAATTCCATGGGTCGAAGAGACATTTTGCAAACTGGGCACCCTATCCCTCCGTCTTGGGCGCCTTTGCGTCTTCCTGCAAGAATACAAAAAAAAAATAAACCCATCATTCGTCAGACTCAACTCAGACTTGAACAGATTTTCAATTTCACGTCCTTATCCTTGTGTAATTTCATGAACACTTGTTTAGAGTTGGACCACACCACATTATTTCCCTTTTGGGATTTTATCACATCGTAATTTTCTCCCTTGAGCCTAAAACATGAAAATGAACATGGTAGTACTGGTTCTAGCCGGGCGGGAGTTATTATTACGAGCCATTAATCTGCTAACTATCCCACAAAACCAAGCCATTGAGGCCAACTGTTGGCCTATCACCAAAATCCGACCGAATCGAGGTGTAAACTCCGAGTCAGGCCAGCCGGATGTTAAATTAAACAATTCTCATATGTAGACGACGCGGAAATATAGGCAAGGCTTGAGGCAGGCATACGTGTTCATTTTCTACATAATTTACCAAGTTGAAATTAATTCACAAGAGTCTTGTCTTGGTTAACCGAATCGGAACGGGTGGGCTCAGCCGGCGCTTGTAAAGGAGTTGAGTTGAGTTATAATTTATGAGTTTCCCAGATTCTCAAACAAACAGATCATTGACGTTTAAGAATCCGGAGCCGAGATAAGAATCATTCTGCTGACACTTATGTCATGTTGTAAACTTGGCTGGATTACTTTCCTTTCCTTCTTCTTGCCTAAAGTGAGTCATCCATGTTCCCACAGCTGCCACGCACAGCCAAATACCCGGGTATTTTACTATACTACACAAGTCAACCCAAATACACCCGATTTTTTAATTTTTATAAGAATTTTCCACTGAAATCAACAGTTGGTTCGTTTTTTCGTTGAGAGAGAGTCTAATATATAATTATTGCATCCTGGAGATTAAATGAAAAGATTTGGGGGTTCAATCTCAAGCCAAGTGCTTAATCCCTAGAGCCACCATCAATGCCATTACTTTAGTCTAACGTAATTTACATAAAATAGAAAAAAGTTTTCTCAAGGAAGCAAAAGAAGGAAATTTATACAGACAATTTGAGTCTTATCTCTAAAACTAAAATCCAGGGGCTTAACACTGACTCTGAGAGGGAAAAAAGGTAAGGGTGACGAAACTATATGCCTTTCTGTGTTCCCCAAGGATAGGATAGGGTTTTTCGAATTATGTCTAGTCTAGGTTTAGCGTGTATTGAATGAGCCCTTAACAAAATCACATTTTCACACGATTATCACTTGCATATTTCCTGAGAAAATTTTTAATCTCAAAACTAATTTTGAGCTGTACGTAGGTTCAAATTAGACGTAAGGAATATTGTTTGCATTTCACCTACAGAAGCAAACAGAAGCGTTGAGTTTATTAGGAAGAGATTAGGAAGAATTAGAGCAATAATTTCCTTCCTGATAAATAAAAAATCACATATGGTCACTCTATCTCTTCGATGTACATAAGCTATCAGACTAGCACCAATGGCTTAATTTGGTATCCATATGCATGCAAAAGGTGGCAAGTACTAGGCACTTGTGCTACTCTACTGCTTTTATACATACATGTAAAACGCAAGTAAGATTTTAGGTTTCTGGATTGGGTTATAATTTATTACAAAATGATGGGGAAGGATGTTGAGTTGAGCTGGTAGAAGGACGATTTTGTGAATTTTCCACTGGTGCGATGAGACTCAATCTCGGATAATAGGGATTCTCAAGGAGGCAGAACTTTAATGGAATGTCGTCGTTGGGAACCAAGCACGCGTGGCTCTCTGAAATAAAGACATGTGAGTATGTGTGTGTGTGTGTCTGGAGTTGAATCGAAGATAAAAAATGCATTAACTTTAGGAGGATGTGAAAAGGGCTTGGGTAGTGTTTGAGAGACAAAGGATTTTTTGTAGGGACAACTTAACTTAACTTGGTTGGATGGATCAAGGGAAAAGATAGTTTTTGTTCCACATTGCACTAGGGAAAAGTGTCGATGAGGAAGATAGGAGGGGATAATAGGCTAGGCTAAGCTAAGCGGGTAGTTGCTCCTAGCTAGCTAGAGTCTTAGAAGAGCTAGAGCTAGAAGCTAGAACTAGAAGAGTAGGAGCACTTATCTACACCATGTATGTTATGTTAGGAAGACTCCTAACCATGTAACCATCTGTCAGCATGCAAAACCATTAAGGGAAGGTTCAGGTGTGCATCTTTCGAGAAGGGAAAAAGCCAAGGCTGGCTTGGCTAAGCTAAGCGGGTGGGATTGAGTTTGAAGAGAATCCCTAGTAACGAGGCAATCACCCGACCCGTCAACATCCCCATCTATCAGAGAATCCAGATGAGGCTAGGCTAGGCTAGGGCTCTAAAAGAAGAAAAAAACCCATCTTCTTGGGCTATCCTTAAGGAGAAAGTCTATGACAAATGGATGAGGCTTGAAGGAAACACAAGGGAGGGCTTAGGTGGACGTGTACGGGTCGCTAACAAGCACCTGACAAATCCCTGGCTCAAGTGGGTCATCCTACCGACCAGACCAAAAACCTAATCTCCACAAGCATAAAGCCCATAACTCCATCCATCCAGCCAGCCAGCTAGCTAGCTAGTTTCTCCAGAACCTTACGAACAATGAACATGACCAACAACAACAACTTCTTACCTTCAAAACTCATCCATCCAACAAACCAACAAATCCTTCATCCTCATAACCACTCAAAGTGGTCATTTTGTTTAAGGAAAACAAAAAAAGAGAAAGCAAAGTGGTGAAAGCCTTTTTTCTTCACCGAACAAAAAGAAAAGGGCTACGGATGGAATATCAAGTGAAGACTCTTCTCTAACTACCCGGGTTTTTGCCATTAGTCATTTTCACCATAAGAGGATTCAGCTGCGTCACAGGGTTATAAACAAAATTCAAATGATCCTCTGAATAAATGGTCGCACATTAGATTTAAATGGGAAAACCAGATTGTAAAATTATTACATCTAAAAGAAATGATAAAAATGAACCTAATTTGAAGGAATTAAATAAATTAGCATGAACTTGAATGACTCTGCTTGAATTCATTCAATTATGAGTGAGTGAGAGGTTTGTCATATTAGCTGATGCTCTTTGAGTCTAGCAGTGAATGAGGATCGAGTCATCCAAGTGTACTATGGAGTGCAAATGATCCAATTAACAGGAGACAAGGGCAAGAATACCTCGGAAACAAAGAATCTTCTACTTAACTCGACTAGGATCTTGTCAAATTTCAAATCCCCACAATGAAATCTCCTTTTCTCATTTATCACCTCGCACGACTCACCCCAAATATTTCCCAGGAAGAGATCTACAAACTAATCCACCAAAAAATCTTTCTTTTTCGGAATTTTCTCACACTTCCTGATATCATGTCGTCTGCCTATGCTACAATTTTTTTTTAAAAAATCAGAGCCACTACAAGCTACAAATTTGAAATCTTGGATAAATAATGAAAAATAGTACATACAAATCCAAACGTGTTTTGAATATAAACTTTTGCCTTCAAATTATTCAAAACTTGTCCACAGTTGAAAGTTTTTGGTTCAATTTAGCCATGGCAAAGTTGAGCATTACTTATGCAAGTGAGGAAGTCCATGAGGGATGAATTAGGGTCATAAATTGCCAAACGGGTGCAAAGCAAAATCAGGTGGATATGACTATTAACCATGGAATATTCGTAAACCCTCTCTCTCTCTCTGCTATCTCTCTCCATTTGTAATCATAAAAACCTATTGTTTTATATAAGGAGAAATCGGAGTAAAAAGGTTAGTTTATGTTTCGGCTAAGTTTTTGGCTGACTGGAAGAGATACCAAGGGGGCCATTTGGGCTAATAGAATGGGACTTTGGGAGCTTCTTCTGGTTAAGGCCTGGGCTTGCCTTGGCAAGGATCAGTTTAGCGAGTGCATGACTATGTTTAGCCAGGAGAAGAAAAAAAGTGTGAATCAAGTGATCCCTGAGCCCGTTTCAGGGGAGCTTAAGGTCCTAAACCCCCCGTCACTTGATATTCATGAAACGAATTGAATAACTAAAGCAGGGCTGTCAACTATCCATGCCATATACTTATGCTCCTTTCCAATCTATATCCATAAAAAACGAAAGAAAATCCTATCAACACTTTACACCTAAATTGCATCACATACGGATTGTTCAGGTTGGTTATCTCTACTCACATGCTTCCTTTCCAATTTTACCCAAATCCATTTGTTTAAAATATCTAAGAATATGGAAATCCAACTCAAACACTAGCTGATTTTTTTATTATTATTTAGAAGTCAAATTTGTAGAGGATAAAGTCATGGAATCTGATAGCTAAACCTTCCAGCCCTTTTTCCTTTAAGCTTTAGCTTTTAGGGGTTGTTCTATTCTATACGTAATAGCCATTTAAATTTATGAGGTGATCATCCGAAAGAACTGAGCTTGGGCTCCTTGGTTTACACTTTACACCCGTTTAGTTTGGAATAGGATCAGTTCCCAAACCCATTGGACTCTAAAAAGGTTTCTACTAGTCTAGTTTATAACAAAAGGCAACCGAATAAAAGACCATCCGTGGTTCACACTCACAGAATGAAATCCCCGTCAATTATGTTCAAAAAGGTCTCGCTATCATTATGTTTAAAAAATAATCACTTTGTGTCTGATTTACTAAACAGGTCGACCATCTGATGCTATAAAATGTTCAATACTAAAGAGGGGAAGTTTTTGGTCAGTGCGAACTATACCCGTCTGGTACCTTTAACCCAAAATGATTGAATTAAATAGAGTTGACTTTCTAGCATAGTACTTGTGTTCACCTTCCTTCCCAATAAAACACACATTATCACACCTCAATTCCCATGTAATGTAAATGTTACGTACGTATTTTCAAATGAACAGCTACACCCTTTCAATTCAATTCGATTGAATAGAAGGGATGAACGTGTTAAATACCCGCTATTCCTAGTATACAGGGCTCTTTGACTTGACTACCCGGGTGTAAGCAAAGCATAGGAATGAAAAACTAGAGCATTGTTCACAAACATAACGTATCAAAAATCCTTTTGCCTTGCCTTGACTTGGAGCAAAATAAAATGTAGTCAAAGTCAGACGTCAAATTCCAATGACTTTGAACACAATGACGAAATACCTGAGCACAACTCATTGTCACGTACTCCCAAGTCTTGTAGTGCATTCACAACAATGAAACTACCAAAATCCATACCCTAACACTACTTTCTGAATAGAACGGTTATTTCCAATATCAACGACCAAGTATAAATTAATTTAATAGAAAATTGGGTTACAACTGCGTACAGAAAATTAATTAGTTCAAAACCAAGCAAGTCTCTCAAAATGGTTTTAATAACAAGAATAATGGCTAATAAATCACAAGTGCAAATATGATTTGATTTGATCTAAATTTCAAATAATCCTTGATCAAGAGTTGATCAAAGGCAACGCCGACCAAATCTTGCATATTTCCTTTGAAATTCTGTATTTACTTAATAACCCTTCAATATTGAAATATTAATAGTCTCAGATCTAACTCAGGCTTTAAATTATGAGAAGATCCCACTACACTTACACAGTCTGGGTGAAATTCCAACCATTTTTGGACTAGCAATATGCAAAATATATATGTTTTCGAGAGAAATTCTCATTTTATAGCTTTTCCCCTTTATTTGATGTTTAACTCTTTTTCCTTAGCCACTGACTGGATGGGCAATGGGGAATGAAAAAAGAAAGAACATAATGGTAGTGTCAATTCCATAGGGTTAAATGGAAGGGGTATTTTTATAGACGAAAGACGAAGATGAAGAGGTTCTCGGTTTTGTTCAAAANATAGGGTTAAATGGAAGGGGTATTTTTATAGACGAAAGACGAAGATGAAGAGGTTCTCGGTTTTGTTCAAAATTGAATCTTCCAAACTCGTTCTTCGCAAATTCCATTGTAATCAGCTCTCAGGCGTCAAGTCATAAAACACGGATTCTATTCATTCCCGCATTTTCTTTTCTCGGGGACTCTAGAAGACATGACATAAGTTTAGCCTAGAACGGACACCTCAAGTGATTCCACTTTCAACCCTTCTTCCATCGGCATCTCCAATTGTTCCCAAGTAAAATCGTAAAATCGTAAAAAAACGAAAAGAATCCGGGACAGGCAGAGTGCAGGGAATGTGAATCTCGAGAGAAATTTGTTTGTCTAGCCTTGTTTTTCAAGAAAAACTTATTATTTTGAAATAAAATTCCAAGGCACGGCTATAAACTTGTCCACTCGAGTTGACGTGACATGGCTCAATCATAAATGCAATAACTTTATCTGAGGTGGCAAACTAGAGCCATTTCATACCCTGATTTCAATTATACAAACACAAACAGAGCAATAAAATTTTGCAGAACGTGAACGGCGAAGAAAAAATTGTTGGCTTATCCAAAGGGCTGGCGGCTTATCCTTTGGAGAAGTGAAAATGATAAAACAAAGACAAATTTCAAATTATTTTATTCTGAGCTGTAGTACCAAACACCTGAGCCTTAGATTTCAAATCCATTCAATATTTTTGTATTTGCTATCTGTCGAACCATGCATGCATGCATGCAAGCATGGAAAACGAAAAACCTCTCAATTTCAGACGTGAAATTTGCTATCATAATGCCATCATCGGGCATTCATCTTCTCTGGCAGCCGAATGGTTGGTGCTGATAGTTCCAGATTGAAAATGTCAGGAAAAGAAGAAAAAAAAATATACGGGTGCAGTAGTAGTAGTTACAAATCTCACCTCAAACACAGGCGAATACGGGGCACGGGTAGACAGGCAATCCCATATGTCTTCCAAATGTTTGCATCGCAGTTAAACATGGGTATTTTGTGAATTTTACTATTTCTCACGTCGTAAAAACACTTGAAGGGATTGAGCCAAGAAAAATGGCAAAAAAAGACGCCAATGCAGGAGTTTTTAAACTTTTTACGCCTTACGATTGATTAAAGTCGATTTTCCTATGTTTCCAAGTTTTGTTCTTGTTCTTTTTTTTTGTAATCGTAAAACGAGACCAGAATCTCTGGATCCAACAGTTCAGTTGAGTAAACAAAACAAAGGAATGAAATCCAAGAAGAGAAGAGAATAGGGAGACAGACAGACACACATGAGTAGGATCATTTCTTTTCCCATGATTAGAATCTTTCTCCGTATCTTTTACCAGGCAGGAGGAAAGGGATAGGTTTGAAATTGCTCAAAATCTCCTTTAGGTTTAGACGCACTCATGCAAACCCTGTACTGGAGCTCAAGGGTGAAAGCGAAATTCACCAATGCAATATGCAAAGGGAAAACTACATTTTAGATACATACTAAGCTCAACCCTTCCGTCAATCATTTTGTAAACAAATTCTTTCACATTACGATTAGACTATTTTTCACAAATTCGAGATATTAGAATTTTATATCTAGTTACCTTTAATAATTTTGAAAAAATGGAGGAAATTGTTGACAAACCTTGTAAGAACGCCGTTGCACGTGCGTGCGACTTGGTTTAGCTTGGCAGGCGCGAACACACAAATTAATCCGAAATGTCAATGTCAACTCCACCGATGAGTGACACAGGGGGTCGGGTCAAAACAACAAAATTTTGAGAAAAACCCTCCACTAAGGTTTTGGGACCATCCCTCTGCTTCTGGTTCTGATTCTGACTTTGTACTAAAAGTCAGTCAGTGAGGATAGAAGTTGAAATCAGTGCAGTGAATCGGAAAGGCAAGGCAAGGCTAGGTCTTTCACAAACAGACAGACACGATGAATGTATGAAAAGCCCCGGGAAAAAAAGTCATGTACTGTACTGTACTGTAAAGTTTTTGGTTCATTCATTCAATTGAGAAAATCCTGATCCTGATCCTAAAGGGTCGGGTCGTGGTCGGTGGAGCCGTCATAATGCTATTAGTGTGAACACCTGAGCGCATTTGGACAATAATCCTTCGCTATGGCATAGCATATCAGGGACACTATGACCAGAGGAAACAAAGTCACTAGGCTAAAGTACGTACGTAGTGTCAGGCTTAAACCAAAACTAACCTAATGCTAGAGTTCTTTCATAAAGCCGGAACGGAGAAGTTTGTACACACACAGTCGTTCAGTCCTATCCTAATAAAATCACACCTTTTCTAAAAGTCAAACCGACCGACCGTTCTCAAATCCCTTGGGCTCTTTTACCTAAACTAATGCCGACGACAACGACTCTTCCTCAATTTAGTCATAAAGAATTACAAGGGCTTTTTTCACACTACTGTTGGTCAGCCTTGTCTGTCGGCATTAAATTACATTGCAAAATTAAATTTTACAACCGTACGTACGTACCCCTAATGAAATTTGCAATGAGACGTGATCATAAAAATCAGGCAAAGACATTTGATTTGCATTAACCTCATGTGGAGTTAGGACCACATGGGACGAATCTTAATTCTATTATTCAAAACACGCCTAGACCTAGGCCTGCCTGACCCTACCCATTGCTATGCTATTGTTGCAAAAATTTAGTAAAGTGATGGACACACACACACGCACACACGGTGGAATTTTGAAGAGGTTTGGTTTTGCTTTTAGTTGAGTTCTCTCCTTGTAATCCTTCAATTCTTCCTAATCCACCGTCCCGTATGCGTGTGTAGTTGGTTTCTGATGGATTTTCAGTTTCAGTGGATTAAGTCTTGAGTACAAAATTCAATTCAAGGGAGTTTAACGTTTAGCCAAGCCTATCCTCCCCCAGACAGACAGATCAAGGATGGAAGGATTTCATTTCATAACCTAGCCTGCCAGTTCAAATCAACCCAACTTCACTTTTCATAATAAATCTGTCCTGGATATCACACAAGTCAGAGCAAACAATGCGTGTCAAGCCAAAAGCTAGGAACAAGAACAAGTGCCCGGGTCGGGTTTTGACGACTTGACTCCGATGAACAAACAAAATCCTTGTTAGCGTCCTAGTCCCAACTACAAACAGATTTCGTTTCGACAACCAGAGTAATCAAAACCAAAGCCATCAAACTTAAAACTCAAATCAAAACTTTAAAAGTTAGCATTAGGCAGGCATCGTTTGAGCTTGCGCATGCGCTAAATTCAATTCAAATTAAAAATGTGAATGTAATATTTAACAATTAAAGTGAGTATTGGATTTTTATCACACATAAATCTTGTACTAGAAATTTTATATATGATTAAACCACCCACTCGACTTTCCTTTGGTAGTTTTTCATTAAATTCTCTCAACTCAGTCAGAATATGATTAGGATTTTGCATACAAGCATGCATGCATATGTCGTTTAAATTCTCAAGTGTCCTTAACGGAAGGATGAGTCAGCTACAGCTAAGCTAAAGCTTATAAACTAAAAAAGGATAGTGATCCTGATACTAATAATACGACTTGTGCTACTCCTACTACTACCAACCAGGGGAGGGTAAACACAATAATTCAAAGTAAACATCAAAGAACTCTCGGTTGGATCGAGATTCGAGTAGCAGCACCAACAACAAGCAAATAATGCAATCTTGACTTAACCGAAAAACCAGACACAAATCTAAAGTCTAGTCTAGGGTTAAGTGGTTATAGCAATAGGAATAGCTGAATATCCAGCCAGACCAATCAAAGTATTAAATTTGGAGGCGGGTTTCATTTCACGCACAGACACAACATGTGTAATAATTCAAATTGCGCAAGTTTTAATTAGACTGGGCCAATACGAATAGTCTGAAAATCTGTAGTGGAGTGCAACGTACATAAACTAAGGATGGCAATAAACTAATTCCCTTACATTTTTTTTCATGGACCCTTAAAACCTTGAAATGGATGCCTAGGGCTTGCATAGTGCAATAATTTCCTTCCTTAAAGTTTTCTAAATTATTATTTTGGGTTGTGTTGCATCATGGCCATGGAAAAAGTTTTATTATTTGCAATTTCCTAAATTACGTCTTGAAAAAAAGGGATGACACTTGCGAATCCTTCCCCCAAGTCCAAGAGGTAATGAATGAGCACTCAAATTGTTTTCTTCTCAAATAAAACGAAGTTTAAGTACAAATTGAGTCGGGTTTTATGATCGGGGCATTGCATTGAAACCCTGCCTGCCATGCCATTTGGATAAGATAAGGTAATCCTGAGTGGACAAGTGATGAAAGACATAAAATGAAGTGTCCGACGTGAGGAAGGGAAAAATTAAACATTTCCTGTCCTGTCCATAGTGTGACCAGATCGTGTCAAAAGACTCAAACACGCACTTACGTGTAAGTTAGCCTAGAATGGAGAAAAAACTCTGCTGCTCTGCTTTTTCCTAAACCCTCATCCGTCTTAATATCCCTATTGAACATGTTGTTTCCTTTTTTTTGAAATAAGTAAGTCAAAGGGCCCATGGTCCTTCCAAGTTTTTGAATGAAGTCGGACTTGGACGACACATTTTTTAAAAGTAAGTTTATTTATTACCTGACCAAGGGAAATGAACTTGGTGGTGGGACGGACGGACGGACGTTTTTACATTTGTTCATTCACATTTCTGACTCAAGTGTAGTTGACTCAGTTCTTTTCTTACCCCCATTCATCCGTTTCTCCTATAATTTTCTGTGTTTCGAAAATCTAACTAAAAGGGTCGAGAATCTTGATAAACTAAGCTTATGCTAGTCCGGAATTTTAGCAGTATTGAAAATCGAGTCTACTTTGTTAACCTTAAATCTAGTCTCAGAAAACTATCATGTCATGTACAGGGAAAACAAATAAGTTTTGCTAACCATTTCTCTAAGGCCTCTAGAAACCGATGACAGGATCCTCAACCATGTATTAGGGGAAATCAAAGTCTCATGGCATGGGTTAAAATGAACCAATAAATGAAGTATTTTAGCAAATTTTAGCCAATCGAATTCGCTATCTGAGCAAAACTTAACGACGAGTTAGTTTAAAACATAAGTTTAGACTTTCTACACCAACATTTTAGAAAATACGCTTTCTTTTCACAAAGCTGAGTTTAAGAACTGGAATGAGCATTACAGTTAACAAATACCTTATTGCGGCAACCAGTAGCCAAGCTAGTGCTATGAATCTCTATACAGTCCTACTGAAAATTGCTTGAAGCAAATCCTAACAGTAGTTTTGCTCCCTGAGCCTTGGGATAAGTTAAGAACCGGACATTTTCTATCAAATCTCTCTCTAGAGAAGAATAAAGATGAAATTTAGTGGGAAGGAAAAAGTCATATCTTTTAGGGAGAAGCGGGCATTTTTATTTGAATTGAAAAGAATTGAATTTGAGTTGGAGATGATTCATGAAGATACTAAATTACATCTTCTAGCCTCTCCCCGCCCAAACATTGCACTACAACAAGACACGCCACTACATTATATTATATTTTTATTATATTTATGTGGCAGAGGCTAACACACAGCCAGATTTTGGCCAGGATTTCTATGCATTGGCATTGCTACTGCTAGACTCATCTGAAATCCCACACTTACGTAACTCTTGTGAATGCTGGAGGCGGGTAAGAAAAAAGACACGAAAGTTTTGTGAGTCTTGTAACGTCGTCGTGCTTGGTTCAAGGATTTTTTTTTGCAAAAAGCAAAGGCAAAGGAAGAGCCAGGCGCGAGAAGGAAAAATTTCAATCATTTCGTGAAGTCAAGCTTGAAAATTGAAATATATAGGAAGCAGATGCTTTGATATCATTTCGCTTGTCATCAGCCACCAGATCATGTTATTTGATGGAATAGAACCCACCGCCTGTCTACGTACTACCCGGGTACTCTGACTACGTTAACCTCTATCTCTGCTCTGCGTGGCTTGTTGTAGCACTCATCCATGCATAAGTAGAGAGAGAGGCTTGAGGACTGAGTGAGTCGAGTTGGAGTGGTTGAAGAGTACCCCTACCCGGGTAGTAGTAGTACCCGGGTAGAGTCATCTAATGCCCCCATGCATTACATTACATTAGAAGGAAGATGTAGATACAATCCTTGATGCTTTGCTGCTGGCTGTGAAAATGCAATATCAGAGGAATTTCATTTTGAAAACATGCCATATAACCCTTAAAAGACTGTTTATCCTAGCAGGGGCTCTACTCTCAATATAAATAGGTTTTTGGGAGAAAGCAAAGCCCATTCAACAACTCAACCACCACTACTGCTCCTACCCGCCGCCTCAGTCTCCCGCCTGCCTTGAAAAACGATGACGAGAAGAACTAGTGGATCCTCCTTCACGCTCACGATTATCCCATTCTACACTTTACCTTATCCATCTCATCCATCCATCTCAAACACCAACAACATCAACACACTAACCATAATCACATTCAAAGATGGGGAGAAAATTCCCGCATTATAATATTCCAACAAGGACAACTTTTCCTAACTATTCCTAGCATACTTCATATAGGCTGTTATAGTTTCAACGTTAAAAAACCTAGTATAGCAGAAAATCTTGTCACTTTAGTAATTACGTATAGTAAATTGGCAATTGCAATAGCAATTGGCAATTATTAATTGTTTTTTGTCATATCTACTGCAATTTTTATTCAACAGTATAATTTTTGAGTGTAACTTGAACCGCATTCATATGCTTAGCCTAGGGAAAGTAAGAAACAAGGTAGTGGTTGTTATAAGTTATGTACGTACGTAAGAAGATGATGTTGTAATCCAAGAATCTCAAGGAGATAAAAAGACAAAAAGACGGATGTATTCAAATTATGTGGAAGGAAGATGAGAAGCAAAAAGTTGATGCCATGAGCCATGACTACGTTACATATGACATGAATAAATATGGTTGCATAGACTAAAACTACAACAGGAGGAAATCATTTCTTGTCACTGCTACCATTACAAGGTCTTGGATTTCCTTGAAATTTGTAAAAAAAATACGAATTTTTTGCAAGAAATTGGACCTGTGTTGCATAATTACAACTTTGCTCATTAGTGTCAAAAAAGTTACAGCAATTAATTAATAATATAAAATTGGATAATAAAAGCTGTGATGGAAATTCGAACTTGGTTGTTTTGACAAGGGCGAAGGAGTACGTAAAACTCATGGCAAGGGAAAGCTCATTGGTGGAAAGTAGTAGAGGAAAAAGAAATCTAATAAAAAAAGTGGGAATAATGCTATACACAGTAGAAGAACAGGAAAGAAGTGGAAGTACTTATCACTCACTCTTCGCCTTGAGTGGTTGTTGTACCGTGGCATGGCATGGGTACTACTACTACTACTACTAAAAAGTGTATATACACATTTAAATAATGTCATATCAGGAAGTACTAGGGAAAGTAAGGACGGAAGGGTAAGAATTCATACCTTGACAAGGAAAATCCACAAGGTGTCATACTAAAATATAGATATTTTAATTCTACTGGAAGGACTACCAAATTATGAATTTAAGAATCAGGTTGGAAACTTCCCTTGTGAGATTTAACAAGGAAAGGGTGATAGTTTTTCTTAGTGGCTTGTAGAGTCATCCTTGTGTGTGTTTGGAACACTTGACTTCCTCTGTGTCGTCTGACTCTGACATCTCATTCTGGATTCTCAATTCTCCATTCTGAGAGCATGTCGTCTCATTCAATTCCGGACCACAACCAGATGTTTCCGTCTCAATCATCTGTCTCTTCCGCCGTTATCATCCTATCCTTCCTTCCTTCTTTCCTTCTACCCTATTCTGAGTCAAGGGGAAAAGAAAAAATGAGCAGAACACAAGGGAAAAAATTCTCAGCTCAGTCTCAAACTATCTCATCAACACCACAAAATCTTTTCATCAGAGTTGAACACTTTATGTCTTTTTTATGACCAATATCAGGTTTTACATGATTTTGTCATCTACACGCTTGAACTAAACATGTCACCAACTTAACGACCCTACAAGGCATAGCCTGCCACTTTCATCCATTGACTTGCTTTACCCTTCAATTGGATAATTGGACCTGACTCTCAACGTTTCAACGCCGCCGCCACTTTGTTGATATTGAATTTGAACGGCGGGACCCTTGGCGGCATTACATTAAAGCCACTCTAACGGCTATACGGAAAAATTAAAAGAAATTGGCAAAATTAAAAGTCCTTGAGCAATTTGGTCCAATACTAAAATTTTGTTTCTTATTGATATTTGGAAAATATAAATTACTTTATATATGGAATGTGTTTTGATTTTCTAGGGACAATTTTGCTTTGTATGCTTTTGCCTTCTGCACGTTTCCTTTGCCTTGCGACCTTTTGAGCATCAGAGTCCAAATCCAAACAGGAGCTCGTTAGTACATTGTTGGTTCGTTTCGGTTGAGAGTAGAGTCTATTGTTTGGGAAGTGATATTGGTGAGACTACTACATCAATGACAGATTCAAAATAATTTATGTGTTGTCCGTGTCCAATTCCCCCCTCAGCCCAAGCCCAAGCCCAAGCTAGTCATTTTCAGTCTGACTCTGGCGGATTCGTTCAACACTATGTCCAATATGCTGATAGAAATATGAGACAACTCTCAGAATGAATCCATCCCGCTTAAAATATCATTGTCTCTCATCATATCAGATACGTACAATTTTCGACAACAAGCAGTTTAGTCTAGTCTACACATACTACTTGTCAAGTCAGAGTCATTTGGGACATATTTTGAAAGAAAAATTTATTACAAGCCTCATATATTAAATTCTTGACCATCTCTTATAAATTTGGCAATTTTTCCTTCAAAGTGTATATGAAATCATACAGACTGCTTCAATTTGAGTGTAAATTCTAAATAATCGTCTCCTACGGATTAAAAATACATCCTGTCGGAATTGGCCATGCTCAAAACAAAACTTGTAATTATAAAACCCGGATAAATTTTCAGTCCAATCCAATCCCATATTCCCTAATAAATCCAAGGATCGTATACAGATTTTAGATTTGGCTATTAGAATCAATTCAATCCCAACAGAGCCGAGTTGAGCATCTGGTGTGTTGTGGTTGACACGGTTAGTGTTGATAGGTCCATGGCATGGCAGATTAGACCGACAGAGCAAACCACCACATTGCATCAATTCTCCAGGCCTATAGGCCTAGGACAAGCTAAGCCTTCAAATCAAATCCAAAAGCACTGGAGGATTCTGTAAAACTTGTACTGAGGGTCCAAGCGAAGGATATTTCAATGAAATGTTCACAACAGCACAATCTAATGTAATGTTTCCCTTTTGAAATGAATACAGGAGGAAATGGTAAGTAGTAGTCATGTTCATGTTCACGACACCATCATCATCGCCTTGTTTGTTTTCCCCTGCCACATAAAATAAGTTGCAAAGTCACAGCAGCAGCAGCAGGAGCAGCAGCATAGGGACAGAAAATTCGAATTGGAATTGAAAAGGGTGGCCAGGGTGCTTGCTAAATAGGAGGGATTTGTGTTTCAAAAAAAGTCAACCTTATGTGCCATGCCTTGTTCAT
>WJEZ01001024.1:0-20593 GCA_009869925.1 Thalassaphorura encarpata | reverse complement strand
TCGTAGTTTGATGGTGGTGGATATGGACGGGCATATGGTTTCTTATTGATTTAATGAACCGAGTCTAGTGTTATGGTAAATGTCTCACGACACAATGAAAAAATGCGTTGTTAATTCAGAAAATTTTCAGAACTGCTATTGCTATTCAAAAGAATTAAGAAAACTCATAACTTACCTTTCATTCGCCTCCCCGGGCTGACCAACTGCTTCAATTTATGGATGAACTGATGATGAATCTGTTCCGTGTTTCGTTTAAAATTGTTTAGCTGATTTTCAGTCAGTCAGTCACCCACACAAATCACATTCACTGTCACAGTCTATGGTAAAAGAATCCATTCAGTATTTCGTTCATAACTGTCTACATTGCACAGTCACAGTCACAAAGGTCACGAGTGACGGGTCAGAGTGGAAAACTGACCATCCTTCGTCCAACGGAAACAGATCTGCCTTTATCCCCTTCGATGTTCAACGGACGACTGGACTGGGCGGACAACGGACAAGAACGGGCCCAGGCCTAGCCTTGTACTGGGTAGTACGAGCCTTTTCATTGGCCAATGCATACCCTTGAAAATTACAACGTCGCTCAAAACACATCAAATGAAAAATAAAAATCTAGATTTTATTTTATTTATTTCTCTCCTTACAGCAGATGGCCAAAGACGGACTACAACTCTAGAGTCGGAATTCGGAAATAGTAAGAAAATTCTATAAGTTTCATTTTAATCCAAATGGATATGGAATATAGGAGCAGGAAATGATCATTTGTCAAAAATTTTATTGGGGTAGCATTCCCTGTATTTTGTATACTTCAGATTGGTTCTACGATCTAGAAATTAAAAAATACTTCACGAATGGTTGCAAGTATTTAATTTCTTGAATTAATTCACTTCCAGGTTAGAGCTTGGGCTTAATCCCTTGTTTGGATTGGAGCAACAATGTCGAAAAATCTAATAAAAATGCTTTATAGGCCAAATTGAGCAATTTTTTCATTTCAGAATGAACAGATTTGGGAATGCCTCAAAAGCGCTGTTAAAGTAAAAATTTGTTCGCTCCCTTCATCATCGTCATGATATATCGACCTTCGACACCACATTGATGACAGAACTCAATTTCAGCATGAGCACTGGTTAATTTAATTAAATGGAAAAACCATGTAATTTTCATTTCAAACCACTTCACTTAAAGTTATTGTAGAGGCATGGCACGGAAACGCCTCTAGATTGGATTATCAAGTGTCAAGTGGCTTATTGAGTACTTTTCCAAAATGTACCTGTCGCTCCGCTCGCCGACGCCGACTAATTAGAGTCAGGGCAGAGATGATGCAGTTGTTATTTTTAGTCATTTATTAACTCACCCCACTTAAATATGGATAAAATTTTAGTATAAATTGGGGTCCATCGATCCACATTCGCCGACGCCGACTAATTAGAGTCAGGGCAGAGATGATGCAGTTGTTATTTTTAGTCATTTATTAACTCACCCCACTTAAATATGGATAAAATTTTAGTATAAATTAGGGTCTATCGATCCACATTGATTCATTTTATTTGAATTTAGTAGAAATCGCTGTGAAATAAAAAAATCATTCTAAAAATAATGGCTTTCATAAAATCTACTTTGATCGTCTTGGCTGCAGCAATTTTTGTCAGTGCTGCTGCTGTCGCTGCTGAGTTAAAATTAGTTGGACAATCTGGAGCCAAAGAATTTTACACGACTACGGAGTCCAAACTGGTGAGCATTGCATTGGCATCATAAACTGATCACTTGAATTAATATGATATTTTTTTCTAGTTCCACTGGGCAGAAGCTATTCAATTTTGTAGAGATCACAACATGACCCTTGCAACGGCTGAAGATCGAAATGAAAATGGAGCAATTCAACTCTTTGTGAACACAACGTGTAAGATTTCAGAATTTGTAGCAAAAACTATAGCAAAAAAGATTCATTATTTTGTGTCTTTATTTTTTGGAACAGCTGGACCTAATTACTGGATGGGAGGCACAGATTTATTTAACTCAACTCTCCCAGCATACAATTATGAATTTAATTTTGACAATTGGAGTTGGTTGAGCCCAGGGAGTCCAAAACTGAACGTTCACTACTGGCTCAAAAATCATCCACACATTTCAAGTGGAAAACATTGCATGTTTACTACGAGGACAGTAACGACCGTCATTCACACTGGGCTTGGAACGATTTACATTTACAGCAATTGGGGTGCTTGTGATTGTGTCACAGATACGAATGCAATTCTGTGTCAAAAGGTTATAGCATAGCCACAGCAAGAGTATGAGAGTCAATTTAATTTGATATTACAATTCACAGAATAAAGGAAACAGATAAACTAGACTTACTATTATATTTTAAAATTAAATTCAATAAAATTTCATCAGCTACAAAGCCAAAATTCTTTGTGTGTGTCAAAAAATCAATTCAATTTTTTTTAATAGTGAACAACGAACTTATACAAAAACTTGGCATTTATTTGTCATGGATGTCCGTACAATTAAGTTGAGATTAATTAGTAAATGCTGAGAACTATAAAGACACTTGAATACAGTTTTGTCGTAATTAGTTTAAGCTAGTGATGGTTGAACTTGGTCTAAATTCACTAGTAGTACAAGAATATCAAGAAATACATGTTTGACCTCTTCAAATGACCCTGACCCAACTGATCCTCATAGAAATTAATCACAGAATTGTTTTTGTCACTAATATTAGGATTGTCGTGGTTAAGATTTTCAGTAGCTGATGCTGAATAGTCATAGCACATCCATTTGTCCCGAGCTCAATAGGCCTTACAACCCACCGATTTCTTTTATTTTTGACCAAATGAATCATGGAAGAATCCACTAGTTGTACTCCAACGTCTTCCAGTAGCGTCTCAACTTCTTCAATGTCCTTTGCATTGTCATCTGGTTTACCTCTCCTTACTCCAGTCAAACTTATTGTTTGTAACGAGGGCAATTTGAGAATTTTTTTCAGGGCATTGTAACTCAATGCTAATGCATCTCCATCTCCTTCTCCAAAGATTTGTATAGATTTTATACTGGCAAAAGTATTTTCAACTCTGGCCAAGAAACCCTCGCTCAATTCGCAGCGATCAATGGTGACGGAGGTCAATTTTGGAAATAGAACATCACGTGTGGCTTCATGGGTCAATATGGCATTTTTTAATGCTAGGGTCCTCAACGTCCCTGATGGTAGCGCTGAAATGTCCACATTTAATTTCCTTGCATAATAAAATGACAAATCCAAATTTTCCAAGCTAAGAGTGCGTGAAATTATGGCAGTCACATCAGAATTATTCAATTGTGTGGATAAAATTCTCAAACTTGTCAAAGATCCGGGTATAGCCGATGGACTCACTCCACTGTACTCAATATTCAAAGATTTCAAATTGTAATTCCCATTCACCCCTGCACCGCCGCAGCATCCTGCTAGAATTTCATCTGCGAAT
Organism: Thalassaphorura encarpata; assembly: GCA_009869925.1. Lineage (NCBI taxonomy): Eukaryota > Metazoa > Arthropoda > Collembola > Poduromorpha > Onychiuridae > Thalassaphorura > Thalassaphorura encarpata. Next base: position 17,132 of record WJEZ01001024.1, on the reverse strand, counting down.
GGCACACTTGCAAATTTTATTTCTTTGCGTTGATGATTAATTTCAAAGAGTAGAGAATATTGGCTCGAGATTTTAATGTTGACTCCCAGACTCGTGATTTGAGAAGTTTCAACCCATGACCCTTTGTTGAAAAATATAAGGGACCTTAGATCTTCCAAACTGTTGAGTGCAATGAACGATGCTGAGGAATACGTGTAGTTTACGAGATGTGGCAAATTTGCAATTTTTCCTCCAACGGCAAAACCTCCACTGATTTCAACGTAAGTTAAAGTAATGGATTCTAGATTTGTACATCCTTCGAGAGCTTGGACAAAATCGGCGATTTCAATCTTGATGAATTTTAACTCTAGGGATTTTAGATTTTTCTTTCGATCTTCGGGGATACCCGGGAATGGTTCGAGGGATTTCGCGTTTCCAGTCAAGATAAAATTAGTCTGTAATGAAAATTAATCCCAGTGTCATGTATTATATAATTATACTGTGTAATTTAACTCTAAATAATCTACAGTTGATTTTTTTAGTACCTCATTGTGATGAGCTTCTTCGGAATGCATGTGATTGTGATTATGGTGGTTTTGCGAATTCACAACGTGCAATTGCAATGTTAATGCAAAACAGACAAAAAGTACCACACGAAAACACGACATTTTTACCAAATGAGATCAAAAATAAAATAATATTGTAAGTGCAAGTGCAGTGCAATTATTTTGCCTAGGCTTAGGCTTAGGCGTTAGACTGAGAGACACACCTAATCAGATTTGACGTTCAGTTCGTTCGTTGAGAATAATGGACTCAACTCATCCCCGTCCAAATGCAAAAGCAAAGTACGGAGGAAAATTGTATAGACGGACCAAACACAACAACAAACCGAGCGTATGCATACGTACGTACGTACGTACACGGTTAATTTTTTTGCCAACCAAGTGCAAGAAAGTGAATTGAAACTGAATGTAACACAACGTAGTGCTAAAGTAAATGTGTAATGAAATGATGAATGTTCAATGCGAAATGCGATGCGTGTGCAATTGCAATGGCATCAGATCAGGGAATGTTTCCCTGAGGCCATTCTGCTAAGCCAAACCGGACAAAGATCCTTTTTTTTTGCTCCGTACAGTTCCTACTACTTCCTTCATGTTGTGAAAATTTTTCTGCTCATGCAGTTTTCTTTGATATGGTCAAAACAAGGAAAAATTCTTCTTCCTTTAAAAAATCTCATTTCATTAAGAATTGTCAAAGCGGAAATAAATTGTAGATTGATCAGTTTTACGCATCACTTGATTTTCATTTAATTTTCAGAATAATTAAAATAATATTAAAATAGGTGCGGTTTCTGTTAGCCATAAAATTACTTAACACGCTCCATTATTATTTTACTGCACAAACTAACCCAAACAGCTTGGCTTGGCTTGAATCATTCTGTCTTAAAATATTAAAATTAATTCTATATTTCTGTACAACTATATTAAACCTTCGATTAACTATTAACTGGGAAGCAGATGGGTGCTAAAGGGAGAGGAAAATCCTTCATTCATTTAATCTTGAGTTCCGTATCCGTCAATACCTATCTCAGGTCCAGGTCCGTCCAGGCCAGGCACATGTCTACTGCATGCATGTCGCAATCTCAATTTTACATTACGTACGTATATGTACGTACTTATCTTGAGTTATGTTGAGTTGAGTTGGGTGGGGCGTCTAAACTAAAATTACGATTACACTTATCTAAATTTAAGATTAACGTAGCGTTGGAATGAAATAAGAATATATGGACTTTCCTTCCTTAAACTGCGACGAGTTCATCTTTCAACTCTTTCCTGCAAACAACTCACTCATCACTGCATCACGTCAAATTTATATTTGTGGAATATTCTGTACAAGTTTCAAAGCAATTTTAAAGCAATTTCCAATTTTACAATTATTTTTAGAGGCGGATCTTGAAAAGATTTGAACAAAAGGCATTTATTTACTTTTGACAAAGTGGAAGTTCCAATTTCTTGGGAATATTGACTAAAAATATAAACTCTCGTTGAAGAAACCAAGTTCTAAGTGTCCAGTTTTTTTCTTTCTACGGAAATCTTGACTATTTTGAACTAATTTAAACAAGTATTGAGCTTATATGATCTGTCGATCAAGTTATTCTGTGGAGGTGGTCGGTATTTTACCATCAGGCGATTTGCCGAAAGTCATTCAGTTGCTGATTTCAACATATTTGCTATTGGGCAACTCAGGTAAGCTAAGCGTTGACAGAATTTGTACATCTTCCTTAACTCTGATGAATACAAACTGCAGTATTTCTTCTAATAAGATTACAAAATGGTATTTTCACTATTGGAGTGGAAGTCATAAGCTTGTACCGTGCAGTAATTCTTTGTAAAAGTATTAGTTTTTCACCCTAGTCAACAAAATCTCTTTTTTCCTTAAGGTTTCTCCAAAATAAGCAACACAATTAAGATCATCATGTCTAATCCATTGGGAGCTCATGCAGCCTTCAAGGTTCGAGACCAAATGAACGGCAGTAGCGGTGGAACTGGGGCTGGAATTGGCAAGCAATCTGTTTCTGGAAAAGGTTACAATACTTGAAAATTATGATGAATCAAATTGTGGCCTATAGTGCTAACGTTGAGATTAAAACTCGGAGCACTATATAGCTTGGTGATTGGACAAAATTTAAAAAAATATAAACTTATTTATTTTGTCCTTTTAGAAATGTACTCAAATCCACCGAGCTCTGCGACCAAGTACAATGAAAAGATGATGATGAGCATTTGGGGTCAATACAATCGCTATTCTGTTCACAACATGAAAAGCCACAACGATTCTTCTTTCCAAAAGTACTAAATTGGACTGAGGAGGTCAGAGCAGCAATGCTAATGCTTCATTCACATTGCTGAAAAAGGATAGTCGTACTAGCATATTTACCTTGTTATTTTTGTTGCATTCTTAAAATTTTAACTTATATTGCGTGTTTCAATCGATTAAAACATCAAAAAAAATCCAAAAATTGACCTGGTATATTTTTATTTTGCGGAAGAAGAGTGTGCAAATGCTGTGCACTAGGCAGTATGGGTAAATTTTCCCAAATCTCGTTTTCTTGTTCTGGTCCGAACATGGACGACAATATAATTTTGATTTAAACGCGTAAAAATACTCTACACGATATCACTAGGTTGGTTCATATTGAGCATACGGTGACAGAGAAGTAGAAGCAAGCAAAGTTTTCACCGAATAAAGTTAAACAATTGCACTTTGCTTCAGTTTATGTAACATTCGTATTCGTATTCTATGTCTTGGCACTCACAGTGTTGATTTCATTTCATTCCATGGCATGACATGCGAGAGACTTGAGATTACCTAATTACGCATTTAAATTGTTCGTGTGGTTTTGTAGCAAAGTTCACGTAGCTCGTACTATGCACACTTTACCCTTCTTGACTTAAAAAAATCTCCACACTTTGATACAATACGTACAACACAATGCAATTCACTACAAGTTATGATATGAGTGCAGTGCATCAAGGTCACGGACAGATTGGCAAATATAAAAACTACAAACAATGAGAGGCGCATTTAGTTTTATACTCTCAAAGCAGAAAGTGCAGAAATAATAAATTGAACAATGAGTTTATTACGATTAATTGGGTTGAAATTGACAATTCTAGCCATTAGTTTGTATTACGGCTTTGTAACAATTATTGACGCTATTTCGAGTTGGTACAAATATGGAAGTGATTATTACACTGTGAAACACCGGCCAAATCCTCCGTCTTGTCTTCGGGATCCGATATATGGAACTCATAAATTTCTCCAGCTAAAGGTATTCATTGCACGGGTATTCAAATTAAACCTACTTAACACTTCTGCAACATTTCATTATTGAATTCATAGGATGTAAAATTACATTACGTTGAAAATGGTGACCATAAACAACCTCTGATGCTCTTTGTGCATGGATTTCCAGAATTTTGGCTTTCTTGGAGGCATCAGTTGAAATATTTTTCTAAAAGTCATTGGTATGAAATTGTTTTGAACCTGTGAGTATTTTTTTTAATAATTTTCATTTTAATGGAAATTCGCAGGGTCGTTGCTAATTGACATGCGAGGCTACGGAGAGTCTGATAAACCTTCCGGAATGTCCAAATATAAATTGTCGATTCTGGAGAAAGACATTGCAGATGTTGTTGTTGGTCTTGGAAGGGAAAAATGTATTTTAGTTGGACACGATTGGGGTGGTGCAATTGCATTCAACACGGCTGCAAATTACCCTAATTTTGTAGAAAAACTCATTGTACTTAATGGACCTATTTGGTTCACAATGCCTAAAGCCTTTAGAACGTCCTGGGATCAATTTCGGAAGTCATGGTAGGCTAATTATTTTGACCAATTTCTTCAAATTTTCACCAATTTTTGATAATCCTTGATCCAGGTACATGTTTTATTTCCAACTTCCATTTTTGCCGGAATTTTTGTTAAGAAATACAAAGGACATGGATCTTTTTCGACTTAAATTTCGGAATTCTATCGGGGAACCAATTGCAACTGATGAGGAATTGGAGGCTTATAAATTTACTTTTGGCCACAAAGGTTAATCTAATTCGTAATTTTTATCAGTAGGAATTAATTTAAAATACCCTATTGGCATTTGACTATAGGTGCTTGGACTCCACCCTTGAATTACTACCGAAGCATTTTTCGCTCAAATAAAATTGCATCCAAGAAATATCTCAAAATCCCAACAATCAAATGTCCAACTCTTGTCATCTGGGGTGAAAATGATCATGCGTTGTCCACGGAATTGGCAGAAATGACAAGAGAACACGTAGAGAACGTGAAAATTGTTTACGTTAAAAAAGGAAGTCATTTTATCCAAAATGATAAGCCTGACATCGTGAATTCAATAATTAAAGAATTTTTGTGAAAATAAAAATTTGATTAAAACATGTGAATTTATTATTTAAAATACAAACATGATCAGGAATAAGTTACGATTGATTAGTTAACAATAGGGCGGATAAAGTAGGAAGGTCAGACCATATGAAAGGTCAGGTCAGGTCAAGTCAGGTATGGCAAGAATTCATACAGTCAGCTGGGTCATCAGTTCTTTTTTCCAATCGTAATCGCCCTCTCAAGTGTATTCATCCATCTGTAAGTATAAAAATATTTTTAACAAATGCATTTAATTAAAAATTGTACATTTTGTCAAAAAAATTTCACCTTTTGAACGTGAAGGATGACTCAGCCCTAAAATAATACACGTGAGTTTTGAAGATGAGTTTGAAAACATTTTCCTTTGTAATAATTGCATCTTCACTCGCTGCCTCAGGATTTGGGATCTCAATTTTATAGCCGAGTAAAGGCAAACTCGCTAGCGGAGTTGTGTCCTGTTCAATAAAAATATTTTTCAGACTGTTATGCAAGAATGCCGGCAGTTAATGTAAACTCTTTGGTTCGGTACCTCGTGAGATTTAAAAAAGAAAAGGGTAATATTTGTAAATATTATAAAGAGCCTCTGCCATCCGACTGAATTCTTGAATTTCCGTAATAAATATCCGGATAGGTTGAACTGTTCAAAAAATAAAACCAATTAATTAGTATATTAATTACCGTATTACTACTGCTTCTCATACCTTCATCGCATGACAGAGTTGACTATGATTAATCGTAATGTTGCGATGCCAAGTCACATGGATGATAGAATTGGCTCGATGATTATAATTAATTTTATTATTATTAGATTCCTGGTTAGAATGACTTTCAATTTTCAGGTTGGCCGTGGCCGTGGCAGTGTTCATATTGGCCATCATTTCAGCACTCACATCAAAATTCAGTTCTTGAGCTTTTCCCACAGCTACGTTCAGTTCTGCCAACCATTTTTCTTTGTCTTCATTGGACAAAGCGTAGAGAATCACGACTTTGTCATTGCGTGTAATTATTTTAAATCGGTTAGATTTGTTCAGTTCAAAATTATTATCTTTGCGTGGGGAAGTCGGAGATCCGGGTTCAGAGTTTGAGGCTGCAGAGGCACTACTGCTAGTTTCGTCGTCTTCGTTTTTAAAATCAGATTCTAAACAACTTTCAAAAAGTTCGAGAAAACCGTGGATTCGGAACCCAGCTGCTGAACTCACGCGTGAGCCATAAATTAAAACATCTCGGAACTGAAATAAATAAATGCAAAAAAAATCTCATTAATTTCAACTCATATTGTACCAAATATTTTGAAAACTTACCAGAAAAAATATCCGGTTTTGAAATAAATTTGAATTATTCATCTTTAGCAGCATTCCTTGCATTATGAACGGACCAGGGGCAGGGGTCGGGTCATTTAGGCTGAGGCTGTGACCTTGACCATGACTGTGGCCGTTGATATGAACACTTAAGAAAGTAGGACTTCCTGGTGCAGAATTCGGATTTGAAGATCCACCAGCAGCAGATGCAATATAATGGTTAAATCCAATCAGCTCTCGTTTGCATTCAATAAATTTTGACTTATTTTCGTAAGTTGAGATATTCCTAACGCATTCCATGTACAAGGGCTTAATTATAGCAGCCAATTTGTTGACTAAATTATTTATATGGATATTGTTGGATTTTTCGACGGGTGAAGTCGTTTTGGCGGCTGTATTGTATCGCAGTACTAAAAAATACAAGTTTATCAAAATCCTGGACACACGTAATGGCTATAAAAATATTTTGCTTACCACCAACAAATTCCTCAAATAGATAAATGACCCGATAAATCGGTTTCAGCTTGATGCTCAGAACCGGCAAATAATAATTGTACGTTTCTTCCGATTCAAATGATAGACAAGCTTGAACATAATTTTTATACAGGGGAGCATAATCCGTGTAATGCTTAATGAATAAATTAAGCAAATTGCATCCATGCTTAAATTCCCATCTTTCCTTCTTAATGTCCAGAATTTGTAGCTGGATTTGCTTCAGAAGATTTTTTGACTGATGTTTGAGAGTTGTAATAAGTTTTTGCATTTCTGCTGGAGTTTCTGGTTTTTGCATTGCCAAGTCGTTGAGATTTACATCCATCATACTTGGTGTACGACTCCTTCCGCTTCCATCCTTCAGCGTATTTGTTTCAGATCGTGTAGATTCAGACTCGTTGAAAGAATCCAGGATAAAACCCATGTCATGGGTAAATGTGATTTGTGTAAATAATAATTCACGTGAAATGTAGTAAAACCAATCAGGATCTGTGCAGAGAAAAAAAATTCAAAATATGGAACAATTAGCTCAATTTTAGAAAATTTGTTCAAAATCAGTAACATAAAAAATTATTGAAAATCTATTCAAATAAATGGACTACTCAAATTATAAATTTCGCATGCAATGCAAATGCATATCAAATCATGCAGAAATCGTGCCAATTGTCAATTTGAAAACTTACCAAACTCGTAATGAGTACACAGCAGCATTAGGTTTTAAAGTTTTTCAGAAAACAGAAAATGTTATTTATTTTCAACATTTTTTTGGTAAGGTTGGTAGATTAAGGTCGCAAAAACCCAGTTTGCACCCACAGTTTCATTTTTTTAAAGATTAGTAGTACAGAGCCAAGATACAGATTGATTGAACACCGACAGATAGAGATAAGAAATATATACATGTTAATTTTCATTTGGTTTACGCATTAGGGAGATGAGACGAAGAAGGAATTTTAATTGACTTGATCTTCTAGAGAATCTCGCGAAATTATTCATAAAATTAATTTTTTACAAAGAACACTTAAAATCAAGTTAAAATTAAGAAATTCTACATTTTTGACGTTTAAACTTTAATTTTTAACAAAAAACTTAAAAAATGAGAAATTTTTGTTTGTTTTTGAGCCAAATGTTGCAAAAATGAACGCGAAGATTCTTGGATCAAGTTTCTTTTTGTATGTAATAAAAAATTGAGACATGACATGAATTACCTATTTGAGTTTGTATCTTATAACTTGAAATTTCGTAAGGTTCGATTCATTTTTGGGTCAAGTGAGTTTAGGATCAGAATGATTTATATATATTTCCATTTCTGAAGGTGTTTTTGGCAGCGTGAGAGTAATCCCAGTGAGGTGTTACGTAGTAAACTAAATACAAGATATAGTTAAGAATAGTATAATTATTTTTACTACCAGTTACGCCATTTAAGAATTATTAGTTGAGTGAGAAGGAGAATTAGTACTAAAAGGTTAATACGATCCCTTAGTTTTAATTCAAAAGCGTGACACATTTCTTTCAGCCTCCGTTTCATTCCAGTCTGACCTTTTGACCTTACTCCTTCAGGTCATTCCTCAATTAATTATTTCAATGTATGCATTATGCCATGCCAATGCCAATATCAGAGCGCCTTGTGCGCTCAAATCTTTAATTATGCAGACCACAAGTTTTAGTAACTATACACCTGCGCGTGTGCATGAGCTGCGCTGCGTTGCATACCATTGAGCGCTTGCGCGTGAGCATCCTACGCTAATACCCGCTTGTGAGTGCTAAGTTAGATTGCTAATACTGTTCTCTGTACAAGTAATACTGCAGGAATAGGAATACTAAGTTGACCTTTGACCCTTCAGGTACAAAGCATTGAGATCATCATTCATGAGCTTTGTACTTTTTTTTACCAACAAACTAGGAACAGTTTAAACTACAACGATGCAACGAATCAACTTTGGCTTTAAATTTGTACAATGAACGCAGGGAATTTTTTTTAAATGTGACCTCAAAATTGACCTAAATGTCACACACAACCAAACGGGTTAATCCCAAATTCAAATTCTAAGGTAAAATGGTCCAATTCTAATTCGCAGGAAGATGTAAAGCTCTTGGGTTTGATTTAAATGCAAGGATTTGCCAATGTGCGTGCGGATAAATTTGAAGGTTTGGCGCTTTTGTTTAAAATTGTATTTCTCCATTCACAACGTTAAGGTTGAGATAAGCTCTGTGCAACTCAACATTTCCTTCGCGCACTTCTTCCTCAATCTCATCAAAATCATTTAGGGTTGCAGAGCTATCACATAATTCAGACGTAAGGGTCACAAGGGGCACTGTATTAATCGTGAGCCCTGAGACATCATCTCCATCCGCGTACTTGAGATTCTCATGCCCTGGGCCATCGGGGTAGCCACCCATGGCTCCAGAAACAGCCGCAGCAGCAGCAGCAACTCTCCCAGCGCTAGCAGCGCGAAAATTTGAACTAGCCGTAGCTGTCCCATCATCCTCAGAAGAATGCGTTTGCTCACTGATACGACTCAGCGTACGATGATTAGGAAAATTTATAAATAAATTCGTAGTCACATTTGGAATATCAGGAGAATGTTCCGAAGAAGAATTATCAGATTCGTAGGTCAAATCTGTAGATTCTGTTTTTTCCGTAGAGGATTTTGTTAGGGATGAATTTGAACTCGTACGAATCGGAAGGGCAGGGGCAGCCGCCCCAGGATCTTCATTTCGATCATCAATTGAAAAAGTGCGGGAAAGTTTTTTCCTTTGTTCCGAAGAATCCGTAGATGAACGAGATTTATTGAAACTAAATCGACGATTAGAGGCAGAAGGGTCAGTCAAATTTGGTGGAGGAATTGGATACTTGGGAGTTTCTAGTTCTTCGTCAATTTCTTCATATGGTGGCGTCGGTGGTAATGGTAATTCGTCTAGGGAAGGAGTCGATGATTTTCTAAGGGTTGGTGTAAAAGGAATTACTACAGTGGCAGACGCAGACGCAGGACTAACGTCTGGAGGTTCTTCTTCCAAAGTTTCAAGCTGTTTTGTAGGGAAACTGCGCTCGGGTAAACATTTATTTTCAAAATACAAAACTTTGATTGGAACCGATGCATTTGCAATGCCATTGCCGCCGCCGATTTCTTCTTGGGCTTCTGGGATTGGCTCTAAGGGCGTAGACCCTTCGTCTGAGTCCATAGAGCTAGTGCTCGAATGCATTTTTGTCAATCCTTCGTTTGCCAAAACTTTTGAGCACCCAGGTGGTGATGCAGGCGGCTTGTCTACTGATTTTTTTATCAATTCTGGTGGCTTTTTTGCAATTTCTGGTTTTCCTGCTGTGGATAATTTTTGTGTTTTTGCCTTGGGTTCATCTCCTCCACTTCCACGGCGTGGAATGTCAACCATTTTCGCTGTGCTTAAGCTTAGCGTTGCCGTCGGCAAAGTTTCTTCTGGTTCATCCGAATGATCGACTGAATCTTCATCTTCTAGAATTTCTGGTAAAACTGGCATTGACCCAGAACCCGGCCCCGACGAAGTTTGCTGGTCTGGAGTAATTTTTTGAACTTCTTTTAAATTCTCAAGCTGGTTCAACAAAAGTTTCATTTTATTAAAATCGCTCAGCCGAATTCTTTCACTTTCGTTTGTATTCGTTTCTTCTGAGTCTTCGTCATCTTCTATAAAAAACATGACTTGTTTCTGTGGGCGTGTTGGTGTTGTTTGTTCATGTTCTACTGCTGGTTTTTCAGGTTCCATCGGTTCCTCAGCTTCTGCATCAGATTCACCACCATCTGGATCAACCCCTTCTTCAATTTTTGCATTAATATCAAAACTCACGATTTTACGAGCACCAACTTCTTTAATTTCACCAGGAGAACTTTCTCCTGATATTTGCCCACCTTGACGATCCGTTTCCGCCGCACCAAGCTCTACGAGTGAATCATAAATATGTGGATCATCAATCATTTTTAAAGTTTCATAAATAATTTCTTCAGCTTCTTCTTCAACTTCTGCACGAATTGCAATCGCACGTGCTTGTACGGCTTCTACAAATGCAGGGTCTGCATCTGGCCATTCTTCAAATTCTTCTTCCTCTGCTTCAGCTTCTGCGTCTTCTTCGTCATCATCGTCTTCGTACATGACATCAGCTTCGTCACTGATTTCGTGTTCATCCGAAGATTTATGTACTACTCCATACATTTTTGCTTTGATTGTTGCAGCTTCAAAAGGTTGATCATCTTGTTCATTTGGTTTTGGAAATTCATCACGAGTTCTTGGTATGAGAAATTTCTTCGTCTTCTTCAAGCTCAGCGACTTCTTCAGATTTATTTGATTCGAGTTCATAAATTTCATCAGATTTTGACCCTTCAACTTCAAAATGAGGTTCAAGGTCACCAGGGATTTCATCGAATATGTCAGGAACTTCTTCAAAGGATTCTGGGACTCTAGAGAATTTATGCGCGTGCGCAGATGGTCCAGGCATGTTGACGTCTTCAACGTTAACGTCTACGTCTGCATCATCTCGTGGTAAAACTTCATCTGGGACTTCATCGGATTTTTCGTCTGCTTCTTCTTCATCTTGAGCTTCAGTAGAATCTTCTTCATCTTCTTCTTCCCCTTGGGGTCCTTGCTCATCCTCATACATTTCAAAATCCCCGGGTTCTGGAATTATTTCGGGAGCTGCGACTTCCTGAGGTGTTATTTCAGCTTCGTCCTCATCTTCTTCATCCCAAGCTACCGGATTACAAACTTCCTCAGGCAATTCGTAAACTTCGTCTCCTGTCTCTACTTCTGCCTCTGCCTCTACTTCTGCGCGCAAGTCGTCATCTACATTTACGCCTGCGCGAAAATCACCTACACTTGCTCGCGCTTGCTGCTGGTGTTCATGCTGCTGCTGCTGCTTCTGCTTTTGTAAATCCTCATCTCCGCGCGCGCGTACAGGCATGCGTTCTCCGCGCGGAGCTGGAAGCGCCATTTGCTCAAAACTTCCATCAAAATCCTCATCATCATAAGTATCATCCTGCCAACTATAATAGTAGCCAATAGAATTATAGGACAAATACTTGGCCAACTTAATTTTCTTTTTGTTAATCGTATTGCTAAAGGATTTTGATTTGTAGAGTTTTGTATGATTTGGCATATCATCAAAATCAATGCGTCGGCGCAATAAGTATGGAACAAATTCATTGAATTCAAATTGCCCTCCACCGCCATTGCCATTGCCCTTGGGGCTAGCCCCGCCCCCTGCCCCTTCTAACAAATCGTAGCTTCCATGACTCGTCGTATCGTGACACTCCTTTGTAGACGTGCCAGAAGCTATTGTATCACTACTTTTCTTATTCAATAAAGATTTTGACCGTCTACCCTTTGACCTGACATCTTCAGCTTTAGATTTATAAGTCGTTATTGGAAATTCATTTTCATATGTGAAGGATGTGATGGATTGGGCTGAATTATAAATCTGACCTTGGGGTTGTTGAGGGAATTGAACTCCGTCGTGATGATGGTAGTACATGGGCACGTTGTGCTGAGGACTTGAATTAATGGACGTCCCTGGTGAAATCGTGTCTTCTGGTTGAGAGTCAGAATCCTACAACACGAAACCCGCCAAAATTTTAAAAAATCGTACATTCGTACCAGTTAAATTTGGCTTGACTTGACATACATGTTTGCTATTATTAATTTCAATGATGCGATCATTCGATGAAATTATCATGGCTGGGGATGTGACCTTGGGGTTGTTGAGGGAATTGAACTCCGTCGTGATGATGGTAGTACATGGGCACGTTGTGCTGAGGACTTGAATTAATGGACGTCCCAGGTGAAATCGTGTCTTCTGGTTGAGAGTCAGAATCCTAGAACGAAACCCGCCAAAATTTTTAAAAAATCGTACATTCGTACCAGTTAAATTTGGCTTGGCTTGACATACATGTTTGCTATTATTAATTTCAATGATGCGATCATTCGATGAAATTATCATGGCTGGGGATGAACAACTCGTAGAAACGCCGGATTGTGCTGCTTCAGCATTTGAGCGAAAACTTGAAGACCTACATAGTAATTCAAAAAAATAATTCGTCATTTCATAATTAAGGCTTAAAAATTTAGCTGACCTTTGAAAAGATGAAGGAAGAACCCTTTGTTGCATATTTGGCGTCTGATTATTCATACTCGTAGGAGTAACGGAGCGCTTAATAAAATTTTCACGAACAAAGGAAACCATTTGTTTTTGTGTGCGTCCAGAATAGCGAAATGAAGAACCGCGAGAATTTAGCAATCCTATGGATTGGAAAAAATTAAATTACAATTTCAAAAAACTGACATTTTTATTAATTTGGCGCGATTTACCACTTGCCTTTTGACCTTGAAGCTGAGGAAGGGAGTGGAGCCTTGTCACAGCGGAAAAATGAATGATGTTCCACGCAACGCTTCCAAAAAGTTTTGCATTCGTTTCTCCCCTCAAAAATGAAGTCAATTGTTTCCTTGTAATACCCCTGAGAATTTTAATTTAATTGGGTTAATTAGAAAAAAAAATAGTTTAGATATAGTTTCCCGAACGAACTCAATACCTCTTTTGATGAGCTTCCCTTTTATTTTTAATTAAATAATTTCAGCAAGACATGTTCAAAAATTATGAGAAATTAGTTGTTTTAAGAGTTTTGACTAGAATTCTATAAAAATTGAACTATTTTTGAAAAAAATTGGAAGAAATGAGTAAATTTTACTTACGTAGCCCTCCGGATGAAGTTTAAGAAGAAAGCGTTTTCGTTTAAAGCTAATTTTTCTTATTTTACTCCACGAGAAAATGTTGATTTTGGTACTTCCTTGAAAAATGAGAATTCCCATATGGCTCACTGCCAAATTTAATACGACACCGTCTTCGTCCTGAAACATAAACAGGGTATGATTAACTAAGGCTTTACATGTACCTTAATAATAAAATAAAAATATTTTGAACGGTTGCAAAATCTAAATCACGAACCTTGGCTGGGGTTAATTTAATGCCATAAAATTCAGTCCTTCGGGCAACTTCTAATAAATGTAAATCTGCTTCAGCTGGACTTTGCCCAATGTGTTTTTTATGATTTTCACGAATCCGATTCTCAATTTCATAGTCTTGATTTGGAACAAATAAGTGTTTATTTAAATAACTTGCGTCAGGATAATCTTCTTCATTGAAATCTCCGCACTCCGCTGAAATTATTTACAAAATAGTAAAAAAATTGTTTAAAGTTATAAAAGTTTTTTTAAATGAACGAGTGAATTATTTTACCTTGAACAAGGTAAGATGCCATAAGAGCTGCCGTGTTGTCATTACACTGAAGGTGCCCAGTGGCCAAATCTTTACGAATTTGTAGAGAGAATAAATAACGAGTAAATTCCTCTTCTAGCTGAAGAGGGTCAGGGGTATAAAATTTAACTACGAATTTTAGCACAGGCTCATTCAAATTCAGCCCTACTTGGTGATTCAATTTTTTCTCCAAGTCAATGTAATGGTGTGTTCCATTAGAATCCTGGGAAATGCAAAAAAAATTACATATTTACAAATAAATAGCATGTAAAAGAACCTAACATTTTTTTTATTTACTTACCACGTATTCCAATCCAAAGTAATCACATTCTAGAATATTCAATTGTTTGCAGATTTGGTCAAAAATTACTCTTCCAATTGTTTTAACCTGAAATGCATTACAAAATTCTTTTAGTAGGGATAAATGCCAATCAAAGATTTTTAGAAATGGTCAATTAAGTTACAACTGACAGGAGTTGAAGATTTGAGTGATATTTAAAACACTGTACTCATTAGCACCGGCTTTAGCATGTGCATTTGTAATTTGCACTTTAATTTCCCCTAAGCAATTATGATTTAAGTGCTAAGTGTCCAATGATAAACTCTCTTACGTATTTGACCTCAACTGACCTGAACTTGTAGAATAGTCGCCGTATCATCCAGCAGTACAATTTTAACATTGACACTTTTACTATTTTTCTTTGCTGTGCGAGAAGGGGTCAAAGGTGGGGTTTTTCCCGTATTAAATTTATAAGCTGATGAATTATCATTTGAAAATGAGCGAATGATTTGATGTTGTTTTTTAGCATTCATTGTCGGTGGATTTGGTGGAGGAGGTACTCCATCAAGGATATCCATGACTGACTAAAAATTTAAAAACTTAACAAATATAAAAACTGAACAGTAGTGGAGGAGCAGCAGCAGCAAAAAAGCACAGACACAGCTCGTAGTGTAAATTTTGACACTTGCACTGATGAATTATCATTTGAAAATGAGCGAATGATTTGATGTTGTTTTTTAGCATTCATTGTCGGTGGATTTGGTGGAGGAGGAACTCCATCAAGGATATCCATGGCTGACTAAAAATTTAAAAAACTTAACAAATATAAAAACTGAACAGTAGTGGAGGAGCAGCAGCAAAAAAGCACAGACACAGCTCGTACGTAGTGTAAATTTTGACACTTGCATGGCCATAGCCTGAGTCTACATTCCTATCCTGATAAAATATCCAGAGTATAGCATTGCATTGCATTGCGGGTCCTGGCTAAGTTAGGCGCATTTAAAAGTGCGGAGTCTGAGCAGCACCCAGTTGCTTGGCAACTTCCTTTCTTCCTGCCTCCAAAAATCTTTCTTTCCTTCAACCCTTTAATCCCAGAGCAAGGTACGAGATCTCTCATGAAGAAGTAGAGGAAGGGTGTGGTCGGTTTTAACCGGTTTGCTTATGTATACAATACACGGAACGGAGTCTGCCGAGCCGAATTCTTGTTCTCATTGAATTGCCTGCCTGCGTAGTGGGTGGTCTGAGGCTGAACATGAACGAGCATGGGATCATTAATGAATTGTTAAATCCATCATTGTACTCTACTCATGTAAGCCAAGCCGGTGCGGTGGCCCGGCCACCTTTCTCTTGAATTGATTTTGCGTTATTATAAATTATACAATGCCAGCTCAGGCCTGGCTAAGCAAGACATGAGCACTGCGTATTGCGTAATGCGTAATTCTATTGTATTGTATTGCAATGCGGCAATCCGCAATCCCAATATGTAATGAGAAAAGTGTCGTCTCGTATTATAATCTGTTCATAAGTAGGCATGCACACAGCACATGCACAATAAGGAACGGATGAGCTAAAAGTTATTATATTTGATAATGATTGAAATAGGAAAATCTAACACTAGCATTAGCAGTGCATTTGCCTTTTAAAATCTCATTGATCTTCACACACTGTCTTTATTTTCTCCTAGCGAAACTGATCTATTAGCTATAGTATTTTATAAATCCATGAAATAAAAAATGAAAAATCGGCGTTTACTGATTTTGGCATCATTCACTGAAACTGAATTGTTTTTCATCCTTTTTACTTCTGCTACATAGAAGTTCACTGTCAAAATCGGTCTTAGAAATGAAATACTACCCAAAATGACAGATTGTTAGTTTTGGAAGTTCTTTCAAACTCAGGGCCCAGGGCTCTTAATAATCACTTAAATCTAAACTTTCTTGTCGTAGTAGTAATCGACTCGGCAATAACTGAAATGCGTTCATTATTACTGTGTTTAACCTTGGGTCAAAATTTTGACCTGATTTATCCGATGTATCATATTTAGGTTTAGTATTTTTGGATTTAATTATTAGGACAATGCGAAGAAATGTTAAAAATTCGATATTAGTATTTCTTCAGGTTGCCCCAGTCTAGCTGAAAACAAATCTGATTTGGCGCCAAATGTCAAAAGTCCAAATAAGAATTTCTCTAAACCTGTGTTGTGATTTGGAATTTTCAAATTTTTAGTCCAAAATATTAAAATTTTGATCTGATACACAGATAGGTCGTGATTCGTCAAATAATTTTTGGTCTGCATTGGATTCTGCTTTTGGTTGCGTCCGTCGTCAATTCCCCCTTCGTGAAAATTGAATTTAAATTGAAATGTCATTCTCAAGCTTAGGTTTCCCCCCACCGGAGGAAGGGAAAGATGGACTTTTTCAAGAATTTTATACTGAGGTAACTTAACTTAATGCAGTTTTAGTAATCTTTGTACATATCTAATCTGTATTAGAATAGTTTTTGATGTTTAATATTCTTGTCCAGGTGAAACAAATTGAGAAGCGGGACTCTGTTTTGACCCCTAAACAACAAATTGATAGACTTCTTAGGTCTGGATCTACATATTTTAATTTAAACCCTTTTGAGGTCCTACAAATTGATCCAGATACACCATTGGAGGATATTAAAATCAAATACCGTCGGTTGTCCATTCTTGTGCATCCAGATAAAAATCAAGATGACCCAGATCGCGCACAATCTGCTTTTGAAGGTTCGTCGTCGTCATTACTTTCACTTTTGTGTGTATTATCTTTTTATCTCCTTTTTTATAATTTTGTAGCTGTAAATCGAGCTTGGAAAACACTGGAAAATCCTGAGACGAAGGCAAGATGCA